>DWTO01003250.1:0-12816 GCA_018244755.1 Jemadia pseudognetus | reverse complement strand
TGTTACATAATATGTATTAAAGACGGTGATCATCAAATTTAAGATTTCTCATACCAATTTATCTTAGTTTATATCGATAAGTAAACTGAAACTCACGAGTATGGCTCTTGACGAGCGGCTACCAACGATCGTTGACAAAACGGTCATTTATTACCGAACATTCAACTCGCTATGCTTCGTGAGTACTTCCACGACGGCAAGAAAGTTGAAATTTAAGGCATATGGGTTTCCAATGGAGATTTATTGACGTAATAATTCCTTCTCACTGAATTTCGATACATGTTTCGCTGTTCGTTAGCTGCACATTTGCATAATTTGAATTATCAATTCTGAACATAAAACATGGAACGCTTTACGATGGTTAAATTATCTAGTTGATATTTCATTTGAAATTATACGATTTCTTTTTTCTACTTGGATCTAATTAATTTGGTTTCGAATATGCGATGTTTGATCTCCTTATAATTACGAACTGTAGAAACTTGATAAATTAACGATAAATATACCTCCTATGCACAAATATTTGCAAGATTTCGAGAATTGGTCACGAATTCGTTTAATTTTATTTGGCAGCGCTACAAATTAATTTGTGGATAAATTTTCCTTTATGGACGTTTCTATTTGCCTCCTTGGGGTGATTTTTTGCATGAGGGGTGTTTAGTTTTTTATCGGATGTATTTAAGCCCTCGGCGTGGGGTTAAGTTGTACGACTTTAATACTTCCTTACACGCGCCCAACGTTATTGGCACAGGAAACTGATGATCCGGTACCGTTGCAATTTATTTTATTTGCTCCATTTCTCCAATTTATATTTATTATACTAAAACGATTAATTTGTCAGAACATGTGTAATGACAATATACAATTGTTAATTAATATTTGAGAGTTAAGATTTTAAATTTAATTTAATTAGAATTAGGATTTCAATAAATTGCCTTTTCTTTACTTATGACTTTGTTTTTACGAATTTAATAACAATTCGAAGTACAATGAATCATATGTGACTTTAATAATAATCAACGTTGATAGTACATCGTTCGACTTATCAAGACGCCCCGCGTGCAACGCTATCACAATCAGTTTTATTTTACTCCAGAGAGAACTTATCTCTATCTGGTAAGCGTATGTTATTTATTCCTTTTTTTAAACTTTAACAAGAAATTTCAATAAAATATTTTATAACAGAATGATTGTTCAAAATGTATCAATACAAGGTAAATAAATCTCATTCATTAATTAAGTAAGAACATTTTATTTTGTCTGTACAAAAACAAAATTGTAATACATGTACTCGTAAGTATAATATAAATTTATTAATTATGTTACATAAACATAATTTTAGAAACGTGAAAATTTAGATAACATTCCAATTTAAATAAAAATGTTACGAAAAATGGAAAGACTAACTTTAAACAAAGATAGCGAATAATAGAAAACGAAACAGCGGTTTGTAAGAGGGAAGGCAAAAACGCTACCCCACAAGATCCTGACTCACGTAAAATGTAATGGGAAATTACTCTAAAATAAAAAAAGTCTCCCCCTAACGGAACCCTTACTGTTACGGCAATTTGAATAAAGCCCGTTACACATGATCCATTCTTAGATTCAATGCAAATATACTAGTATAACAAGTAGGGCTTTGCGTTCTTCGTCATTTACGTCAATTGAAGGATAATGAACATTTAGATGTACAGTAAATTCTTGAACTGGTGGGAAGTGGCCATAATTTTAATTGACATTTTATTTTTAACAACCTGTTATAATCAATGAATACGAAGTATTAGTCGACGTGAAGAGATCACAACATACTATTTATAGCATGGACAGGTAGCAAAACGCACACCTCTTTTTATCTTAGAAGCATGGAAAGTGGGTATTCTCTTTAACCTTCGTAGCGCGGCACACTAAAAATTCCACTTAGAAACAAGTCTCAATATGCACATGATTTTGTGCCTCCCCACAGTACAAGGTCATAAAACTTGAACGCTTTTAATCGAATATTGTTGCAAGGTATTTTACTTTTAGATGGTACGTGACTGGGGATATCTATTAAGTTAATTAAAATACACTGCAGTTTGGATTTTGTATGAACGGTCTCATTTTGTTCATATATTCCACCTTTATAACGAATATTCATATGAAATATTCTTTAATACGAACTGTTTAATGATTTCTTAATGATGCCTAGTGGTTTAGAATTTTGACACCCACTTCGGAAGTCATCTCTACCGATCCTAGCGTGTACCTTTATCTTTACAAAATTATGAACGTTTTAAAATCAATATCTTTTACTATAGCGGTGATGGGAAACATCATTAGGAAACATGCACACCTTACAATTAAGAATGTTATCTAATGCGTATGAAGTCTGTAAATCATTATCCTATACTGGGGATCCCTGTACTTGGTGTTGGTGATATTTTTAAAACCTCATTCTCCGAGAAGACCCATGTCTAAAAGTGGAACTATAAAAGGACTGTTGATAATAATGATTGAGGTGATATGAATAAATTATCAAACTAATCCAACATGCTCCACACCTTTTCTTGCTTCATGGTGAAAATGTTAAAATGTTTCAATATCCTACGATCCTGTCCCACATTATTCTTTCACTATTCAACATATATGTCTAAAATATTTGCTACCCAGCAATTACATAAAGTTAAGAAAAACAATATTAGAAACGACTGGGGGTTTTTGTTCCCAGTAAATTTTTAGAGATACGGGTTTGCGACCGTGGATTTATATTTGTTCGCGAAACGTTCGAAGCCTAAAGCTTTATGGGCAGCTACCCGCGGCTCGCTAATCCCGCACCAAAAAACACAATAAGCCATTCGCCACCAAGAACCGAGCTAAATTATTATCCGAGTCATTTCAACCCCACGGCGAGCGATCTCTGTAAAGCATTTGATAAAGTGGATCACAAAACGCGACGCGAGCAATGCAACATAAATAAAAACGGGCCCATAAGTGGTCCTTGCGGTAAGCCGTCGTCTCAGCCCCAAATCGCGAAAGTGGTTTCATGAGCTAACCGTGCGAAACGCCTCCTCAGTTGTTATTGTGAAAGTTGAATTATGAAAATAATAAAAAATAAGGCGACGCGTACCGACGGGGGGCTAACTCGAGTCACGCGGCCGCACGTGCGAGCGAACGCACTACACCAACCAAAATATTGAAAATTTTAACCACCAATTGTAAACGCTCCTATTCTTTGTGCGCCTACGGTGGCTTTTAATCGACACGTGACTATCTTAATTTTGCTTATTACACAGAGAAGTAATTCAATTATAAGGCCAAGTCCCCGTATAAATAAAATGCAGTTGAGTGCGAAAGTGTGACCGCAATCCATACATTACTTTTCTATTTTTTTAGCACAATATTATTAATGACTTTACCAACTAAAAAGTTTCATAAATAAACTACATTCTAAATTTATATGAAATGAATTTTTGGAAAAGTACCAGATAATTGATACAAAATAGTTCAAAACGTGCAAATTAAACATAGTAGTAAAAATACTGAGAATCAAGTCAATAAACATGAATCCATTCATTGTCTTGTCACACAGTATTTACTACCCGATCTCACTTAATAAGGATTAGCAATCGGCTTCCATCATTCATCCAATATTTATTTGCCCCATTGTATTAATAGTAGAAAAATTTAATACTGTTAGAGTGTGCCGCGGGAGTCTAGCTACCGGATTATAGAGGGTAGTTTTTTAAATAGGGTTAGGTGCGTTTTTTCCTCCCGCTACCGAGGGAGGGTCGTGATAAATGACACATGCACATTTTTCGAAATACCCAATTTCGGATTTAAGTCACCCCAAAGTGGCCTGGTGCTCGGACAATGGATCTAAGCTCGGGTTTGAGCGACCTCGGGCGTAATTCACACCGGCTTTTGTACCAAAGGGTGTTTGTTTGCGCACCTCCATCATAGCGATATTGGAAACGGTTATGGGGTTTAATAATGTATTTTTCTATCGTGACGCCTTACCATTACCTTGGGATAAACTGCGCGGAAAATTGGCGGCGAAAAAACGTTAATACCGCGTCGCGCTTCATCGCGGACTATTTGTTGTATTATATAAAGAGCTTTATAACAGTCAGATGTTTTAAAGAGTATTTTATTTATATAAGGATTTTGTCTCAACCGTGTTAGGTACTGACTTGAATTAGATAACATTTGCATAATATTTGCGACAAATGTCTATACGTATATTGTTTACTTATGTATGTCAAATAATTAAAAGTAAGTAGTCGTAGACCTCGGCGTACATGCTTGTGTTAAAACGGAGACATCTTAAAAAAGAAGGCTGAATCAAAGGTTTCTACAATAGACTAGCATATGTGACTACTTAATTAACGTATAGGAGGCCAAAATATCTGCCAAGAGCGTAACAGGTGGAATTCATTATCATCATCATTGGATAATTTCTCATGATGAGCTATTGAGAAAGATTATTAGTTATCTAACTAACAATCTGGTTAGTAGCAGCTAGTTAGTATCTAACCATCTGGTTAGAACTAGTTTCCCCCAAAAACTATCCCTGTTTGCTTATGCCTTAATCGACAGAATAACCCACATGAGCGCCAAGAAAAGCAAGAAGCCACGGCTAACGTTCCGCCGTATTACCCCTCGCCGTATAATAACCGATAATTCAGCGGAACCACCACTCTAAACTCTAATTGTAGACTGAGCAATGCGGCTCGCAGCTGCAGCATGCGTCATGTGTGTGGTGCAGCACTTACTTAGTCCAGAAGAATGGCCAATATGGAGAAATTTTGTAATAAAGGTAAGAAGATATTAAATGGTTTTAGGTTATATGTACCAGATTTTAGCTCCATTATATGTAGAACAATGACATCCATTTTTAAGACATAATTAGGACATAGAACACACTTTAGGGAAATCAACATAATCAGTCATTTTATTGGTCACTGCCGGCTATGAGTCTCTTAACAAAATAAGAGTTAGAAATTTGTAGATCTTAGTCAACCACGGCATCCATTAGTTTGTTGGCAGTATCCCACAGACAGGTCAGGTCCCTCAAACTCATATCGCCGCCAATCTCACTGGAACACCAAATTGCAGTTTGTTGCAGGCCAACCACATCAAGCGTAGCATTTTACTAAAACTGATGCAAATGATGATGAAAATGATTGCAACCAATATCTTCTGGGCTGGTTGCTGATGTATGCTTACCTAACATATTTCTAGAAAATTTCTGTAGTTACTGTTATTCTATGTACATAAACCATAATGTTTTTATTTAAAATCAAAGCTCTTCAATATTTCTTTTAGGAGATTTATGCATCTATCAATATTGTGTGCGTAATATTAATAAATGCGTCGGCCGCATCGCATCGCCGCACCTTCAAGCCGCATTGTTCAGGCATCTCTAATTACAGCCTGTCTTAGATGAGATGGCCTAAGGCCCGATAAATGACGGATTTTTACGCCACGCGGTGCGTAGTTACGTGGAACTCGGTTCTGGCGAGAATTTTTTAGTCGATATGAAAGTATAGTGGAGTAAAATTGACGGATAATACCTGGAGAGAATCGCTACATTACGAGCGTACTTAGTAATTTTTAATGAAACTAGATTCAAGCTGCAGTGTGCATATTCTTTAGATAAATATGTATTTGTATAAATATATAATGTTTCATAATTCTATAGAAAAACGATGCATTTTTATTAAAATCGGGATGACATTCCTAACTTTAACATTTATAGTGTAGGGAATTTTAACTACGATTACAGTTACAATGTTGGAAGTTTATATTAAAATTATAAGATACTAAAACAAGGTAAAAAACTTTTCACTTCCCTAAATTAATTTAACTAGAATTTCGAGTTTTATACAAATACGATATTTACGGTTGTATTACCGAGATGTGCTGTACGTGTAGCGTTCAACTCGCAGAGAATACAATGCGTTTTTAGACTGTGTGGGTAGTTTAGTGGTTTGTGGCTCTGATTACCTAGATTTTAGCTTAGCTAAGAATTGTAATCCTACACGGGACAAATATTGATGTCAGGATCACCGGCGCTAGTTCTGCGGCTGGGTGTAATATCATTTATGTCGGTCTTTCACCGGTCTGCTTACAATAGTAGTTTAACGAGTTTGAGATCATATTGTCATGTATGAGGTGTCACAAAATCTTCATTTGCTTATATACAACTACTATTTGTCGGATTTTTGCGTGTTAAAATACGAGTATTCGTGCTGTATTTGTCCCGCCGTAGAGGAGCACTCTAGCCGCTCACGAAAGGTGCACAGTGTTCGACAACCTTTGAACGCTCTGTAGTCGCCGGCCATAAATTTTATTTAAGTGCAACAGTCAATTACCTCGTTTTTCAGCGATTGCTTTCCATAAAAGGGTTATAAGAGGGCCACCACCAACCGAGCGTATCTTGAACAGGACCTCCGCAGATGTCCGGGGTCGTCCCCCGACAATAATGTCAATGGCCCGACCGTGACATTTATTAACGGTTAGGGTAAGAATGCTAGGTTTCTCATCAGTGTTGGGGTGTTTTTGCCATGTTGACGACACCTCGCCTGCCGCTTAATAACCTGCCACTGTCCCAGGAGGAATGTCGCCGATATGCGAAACGGTCTGTTCGGTTATGGATTTGCTGGGACAGGTTAAGGGGGTTGATTGTTTAAAAGTGAAATCAATTGATCGTCAAGAACTTAAAACTGCATAGGAATATACATTAGCGAAATTCTAAAACCAGCAGTAGATATAGTCGTGTGAGCTACAGAATGAAAATTATTTAAAAACTTGTCACTGAACTTTATATTGACTTCCAATTTTAAATAATGCCGTAAAAACTGGACTCAGTCGATCAAACTTGTCCCATCTCCATTCAAGCTTTGATTTAAATGAAAATAATATTTGAGAATTAAAATAATATGAACTGGAAATGGCAATGGTTAACAAAAAAATTTGGAGAATATGAAGATCCAAAATGCTAAAAATATGGAATTCGATTGGATGACCACAAATGCTAGAAGGAATGGAACATAAAGGTAATGGGAGATAATTATAGTTATATAGTTCCGAACACGTCTGTAGGAATTCTACAGGTGGCGGTATTTTTAAACCATCTTGTAACGAATGCTAAATTTGATGAATACTTTAGTGTAGCATACCATCCAGCAACGACTAGCCGCAAATTCTTTTGCATCAGTTGACACTAGAGCTATAAACGTATTGCACAAAGTAACGAAATTGTGTGTAATTAACTGCCGTCAGTAATGGACACGACTACATTGTTAACTTAAGCATAATAAAGAAATTATCAATTGCTGTTGTTAACTACCCACGACGGGTGACAAAATATATTTTAATGGTACAGCCCGTTAACATACAACGCGTATCAGGCCCTAAAAGTCGTCATTTTTTGTAACGCCTGCGCATACGCACCTTTACCAACCTATCACCTTGTCTCACATGTACGGAAAAATAACGTCCAGAACGATTGAGTCTTTTTCCTTAGCATCCTTTGTATCAGTGTTACCTTTGGCTTTAGCGAAAATAAAATAACAATTATGAGAAAACAATACAAAAGTATTAAAATGGGCGTGTTAATATATACTTGATTCATATCCAAACACTTCACATTTGTGACGAATGGTTGCGAGACAGTGAACGAAACTGTAATATTTATATCTTATTTCCGGTTCCAGTGGCATTAGTTGAGACTCGTAATTTGTTACGATTTAATGGTTGAATTTGATAGAAATATTTTCAGTCTTATAAACATAACAAAATTCGCAAAAGATTCGTCAAGGTAAGATTATAAAACATTTTTAATCTATATGACAAAATTAAACGTAGGGCTCGTGTTCCATAATATACGCGCCGCTTCTACATTCTGGTTTAAAGTCTTTAAAGAGCAAGGCAAACACAATGGAACATGTACAGAGACACACTAACTTGACGTATGTCAATTAAGTCTTCAGTGAAGTCTGCCGCATCGACTGCTGCGGTCATATAAAGCTATGAAACCGCAGTCACCACTTCGCGGCATTACGCGACTTCAACGCGTGTTTACCGTTCATCCTTCAGAACCGACCGGCTAACATATTTCTTTTTACAATCAATTGTTACATAGTTCAATTTTAATGGGCTATTCAATTAACTCTCCTATTGTCAAATACGTAAATATACCATTTAGGTATTCCAATATTTCATTCGGCTTTTAAGGTAGTATTCAATTAAATTTTGTTTTCTTTGATTAATCCTTACCAACGGTCAATGCAATTTGGTCACAAAAACAACAGTAATTGTTACTTAAACGGTACCTATATAATTGTATCAAAGATATGCAACTGCGACGCAATACCTTAAATACGTGCACACGTGTAAACAAGTCATTATTTGCGGGTAATGATACGCTCAATTCGATAAGAATTCCGCCACCACCACCACCTACCCACATTTCCAAGTAGCGAAAGGTTGAAACATAGAATGACACAATACCGAATTCATGCCGACTGTACGTTTCTATTGATAATTTTATTGCTCTTCGTGGGAAATATTATATTTTAAAGAGTGTATGGTTTTATTAAATACATATATCGGTTTGTTTCTTATAACATTTTTGCCAGTAAGGTTACACCGGAAGCTCGTTTTAAAATAGATGACACTACGTGTAAGAGCATCTGCGTGAGAAGATATGCCGAGTTTATGGAGAATAAATACATTGGACAATCCGTTTCAGTCTTCTTTAATAGTCGTTCGAGCTCAGGGCTCAGAACGTATAAGCTGATATTGTTATTAGGTTTATTCATGTTCCTACCAATCTGTTCTGAAATAGCACATATCATTATGCTGCAAGTACCTGACATCCTTAAAAAAACATTTTATTTGGTTCCTGAATAAAATTACTTTTATTAAATTTCAATACTTCACAATTAAAAAATTTATTAAATATCATGCTTGTCATCCCCGAGGAGGTAGGTAGAGGAGTGTAGGACACTCCCACGATTCACCAGTAACATTTACGTCTCACTATGGAATAGGTGGTGAGTTGAATTGTGTTTAATAATAAATCTGTTCCTACACTGAAAACTTTGTTACGGAGTCAACTTTTGATGTTAGAAATAGAAGAGGCTGGAACAAATTACCTTTTATCCTCCAAGTTCAAACTCTTTCCAAATTCGATTACATGAAAGACAGGTTAGCAATTTTAACGAGAAAAATACCAAATAGACAAAAACACCTTTCATTTATAATGTAAATTTAGAACGATATGCTAGTCTCATTATGTAAAGTATTTTCGTTAGTTCTTTTCACATATCGGCACTAAAGCGGTATTATCTACGCATGGTCTCCACATCGATTCATTATAATCTTTAACGTAATTTAAATCGAGTTTAGAGTATTGAAAGCACTGCCTAAGACAGTTTCATTCTATCGTACGGAATGTTTTGATGCGTTTCAAGAAACCTAAAACTTACACAGATTTCATACATTATCTGTATTTTGTATGTTCATACATTATGTTCGTATTTCAAATTTCAATTATTATTTATTGAAACGAAATAAGTTATTTTTATTTACTTTGCACAATATTGAAGAAAGAAAAATAGCTTATTGTAAACAATATATTTTTATAAATTATGAAATAAAAGAAATATATTTTTTTAATTTCTGATTTTCATTGCTATAATCTATTATACTAAAGCGTAATTAAATGCAATAATCAATATTATACGAAGTGTATCTGGAAAGTACTTTC
Source organism: Jemadia pseudognetus (assembly GCA_018244755.1). Classification (NCBI taxonomy): domain Eukaryota; kingdom Metazoa; phylum Arthropoda; class Insecta; order Lepidoptera; family Hesperiidae; genus Jemadia; species Jemadia pseudognetus. The sequence continues at coordinate 3,062 of DWTO01003250.1, read as the reverse complement.
TCCTTTCCCCAGTAGAAGCGAAATGTCAACAAATGTAGTGGTCATTAAACGCTATCGCAGTCCGTTCCAGTAATCAGTTGTGCGTCACGGCGGCCGGTGCGAGGCAACGGTCGGCGCGCACCTTGCCTGCACCTTGCGGCTCATATAACGTCCTGTGCCCAGATATACCAAGATATCAATTATACATCCTGCAAAACAACTTAACACGTTGCCAACTGCAATGGATAATCAACCTTAAATTGTTAAGGATAGCGTTTTAATTGGGTCAATTGATGTCTTCGACCGGAAAGATGTTACCACCCTACCTGTAGATTTTATTAAGCCGCGTATAGTTTTTATTGTACTGTGTTAGTGGACACGCTTGTCTTACGGAATTAGCGTTCGTTTCGCCTAATTTCGTGGTGGCCGTTGAGATCTCATTTGATAACGATAGACCAAGGGGTGGTGGGTGAATCTACGGCCAATTTGCCTATTTGAACATGTCATGCTGCTGGTTGGATAATTGACTCTACGGTGCTCTTCGGTGTTTGACAGCCATAATGATGACAGTTAGTATCATATTAATGTTGATAGAGATATTTTGTACAAATTGACTTTTATGATGATGATAGATACTTTGATAATGAGGATTTTGAGAATAGCTATAAACATTTGATATAGTTTTATACCATTTTTCGTTACTTAATATTCATATAATATACTAAATAGGTACTTAAGATCTACTGGAAGTATGTCAACCTACACTTGACTTACCTGTATAGCAGACTATCGCCTTAATTCTGCACATTCTGAGAGGAGAATCGTCTCCAACAGTGAAAACAGTGTTGATGATGACAATGACAAAAGCCGCGCAACAACATGTATGTTATCGTAAATATTTACAGCGAACACGCTAATTATCGTAATTGTAGTGTAAAGTCGGTTACGAACTGTTTTTTCACTCTTAATGACACTCAGCCGTAACAAGCAAAAATACCTTACCTAAAGGAAACTTCTACTCATCCGATCTCTCATCTGATTATATCAGTTACTAGTATTACCGGATGAAATTGAAGGTATACCTATTTATTTTATCGCCACCATACGTATCGCATTCAGCGGATTACAGATAAATCTTTTTAAATTGTTAAAACTCGTATGACTACGGAGCATCTTATTTTGTCTTATCGCTCTTTAATTTATGCAATACATCGTTGTTTCTTGAATTCACAAGTGAGAGTACTTTTTGGATTAAATACAAAAAATAATAAATACCTGGTGAATCTGTACTTAAAGCATATGGTCGTTAAATAAAAACTAATGATGAGATTTACGATTGGGTGCGAGCAAGTGAAACATAGTTGGATTAACACGTTTGTAAAACTTAATGGCGTCGTAAAACAGGTAAAAACGGACGACGTTGAAACGTTATACGCAAAAAATACGCAACCAGCGACGGGAAGTGTTACTAAATTATTGTAATGAAGTCATTCCTGCCTAATTATGTTGTAAATCACTTTTTATCTATGTCAGCTATACGTTGCTGGGCATTATTTGATGCGATGGCTAACTTATTGTAGCCGTAATTGATACCCACTAGGCAATACATATTTCGCAACTTGTTTCCAATTTATATCCTAACACCTATTTCTTGCGCAAATCATTCATAATCACAAAAAGCTCAAACACATTAGAGCCAATCGTGACGAAAAGACAAACTAAATATTCTTCCTACGCGGCCATTGTTATTGTGCAGCTATGATTAAATGATAATAATGTATCTGTACCAACCATGCCCGAACCCAACCCGCATGCCCAGCGTAGGGACTATGGGCATAACCCTCGGAGGCCTACGTCCAGCAGTGGACTGTAATAGGCTGATGATGATGAATGTATCTATACAAGTATTTTTATAGGCTTGCATTGTTGATCTAAAACAAATATTACCTCAAAAAGTCTCATTTATCACAGCCCATTGCTACTTACTGTTACTTGAAAACGACGTCCCGTAAACGAACCCGATTACTCAATGCATTCTCCATCTAAGATAACTAACAGATAAGTCACCTATTTACAATATTAACCCTCGCACGTCCAAGACTCAAAGTTTTACGACGCTATAAACACTAGGAAGAACGTTACGCTGCGTATATCGCACTAAATTTAGTGATAAGACCACCGGCTGGCGCAGTGTTAAAGGGGCGACGGTCATCAGATACGGAACCGGTCTGAAAGACCCCAAGGGTGAAATGTCAAGGCTTTACACACAATTGCGTTTTTTCTAAAACAAAGAGGCGATAGCGAAAATTACTTTTTAAGAAGCTGTTGTTTATGTTTAATTCTAAATTTAGATTGCAGTTTATTTATTTTAAATTAATGTATTCACATGTAATTTTACAACTTCAAGATTTTCTTTGCACATTAGTGAAGAACAGAACTAGTTATTTAAAACACTTTATTTAAAAACTTCACATATTACATTAACCAGGTATTTAAAAACTTTACATACTTATTACATTCACAAGTAATTTAAAACTCCACATATTTGTAATACCTACATAGATTTTTATAAAACTTCTATCGAACAATTCATTAGATATATCTCTCCAATTTTAACGATAAAAAACGTCTTATAAGGGGACATTTCTTAAAACCCCTGTCGAGTTCTGCAGGAGTTAGTCCTAAACATCATTACGCGTCCCCTGTCCGGCGTGCCCCAGGGTGCATTACTATGCCTACATTTCCATATCGTGTCCACACTCGCGCTCCTTAAACGATTTCTGTTCGCCATTTATCAGTCCATCGCTTACACATTTCTTTAAAGATTGATGTTGGACGTAAATATAATTGAAAATATGTGTACGATACCTTTGTCTCTTACTCGTACATGCTAAGATATGATTTTCCTTTTCCAAAATGTTATAAACACCTATTAGCCGTAAATTATTATCCTACGAGATACGACTACTTTCCTAGATAATAATGTTGTAGTATTATCGTTCTGAAGGTAAAAAATTAGAACTAATATTTACTTGATTGTAAAATTAATAATCAGAATCCATTCATCATTCTCAATGTGGGAA
>DWTO01003249.1:0-12820 GCA_018244755.1 Jemadia pseudognetus | reverse complement strand
GACTCAGCGATTGCCGCGACTACGTCGCAGCGCTGATTTTCTGTCCGAACCGAGCGTTCGGGTAATTCGGACGGCAGACGGCGGACGTTAACAGTTGACATTAATTAAAGACAAAAGCTCCTAGTTTTATTGTATAATCTTGAAATTTATCTAATAATCATGAGAGATACAATGTAGTGTCAAGTTTATGCTTAATTAATGTCACTTACGTGATGTCGTTGTATCTGTAACCCATAAACGTTTGCACTTTTTTACTATGTTAAGCATTTTAGATTTTGTAGGGGGATTTAAAGTATTAACTCGCCACGCTGCTCAAATGCATGTTATTACAACTACTCGTAGATTAGTCACGAAACCATTTGTTGGAATTGTTCAATTGTTATATCGTGTTAGCTGATTAATTACTTAACATGGCCGCCAGTGTACGGAAATGCATGTAAAACTGTATACTTCAAATTGCCATGCAAATATGGACTACGACTTCGGTTGCGTAGCTTCAGAGATTTAGGATGGTGACACATGCCACACACTAAGATTATTACCATTAAATAATTGTAAGTTATTACTAGGTAGATAGAGGAATATAATACACGTTTCGTCAGTTACTCTTACGTTCCACTATGGAATAGCGGTGAGTCAATTGCCATATATCGGCCACCTAGAGATTCTAAGTTACAAAAACCTAGTAGTACCCGACCCAGAATTTGAACCCGCAGTCGTAACAGTCGCGCTTGTAAACAACCAAGCAGTCATTATTTATTATATTATTAAGTGTACAAAATTTGAAATTATAGTTCGATGACTTATCTTACGAGGGCAATTTCACACGATATTTTTATAATCGATTAACTCTACATTGTCGCAAAATTGTTCACTTTCATTGCCAAGTAAAGAGTTTATCGACCGTGTGGGAAATGAGTGATCAATTGTAATGTTTTGTAGCAGTAAAAGTGATTACATTGTGTTAGCTAACCGGATAAATAGCTTGTTCTATGACCGCAAAATATCGAATCAAGATTTCTCTATGGGTGTCCCGCATGGTTCGTGTTACTTTTGTATTGGTCATTGATATTTTGTGTATTATAATATACGGAGCAGTAGCAAGTGCTTGCAAATTCGAATAAGGTCTATGACAAGGTATATATAACTATGACTCTTACGACTAAAATGACAGTTAAAGTGAAGTAAGTAAAGGCAAATATGACAAGGCATTACAGTATAATGACTAGTTTAATATCATAACAACAAATTCACTTTCTTTATAATATACTTTGCGATGTGTCTTTAGATATCAGACAATGGATTATGTATGCAGCATGCGGTCGTGGATCATTACCATGCAGTGTCCATGACCTTCGCGCGTCCAGCGTCCAGTCACCACTTTCCATGGCGACGTGATTAGATTACCATGCTTCGTTGACGGATACGACCACCACTTTCTTTCTTTCTTCGTTAGGCTCCTCGCGCACTAGCCTATTGCTACATGGCCAATGGCTACATAATATCATGCGCCCGTTGATAAAGAATAGTGGCCGTGTTAATGTTAACGTAACATATGTGAACATAACGGGGTTATTTTTAAATCGTCATATGAAACACATCGGCAGAACTTTTCATGATTATGAACAAAAGAAAAATTAATTTTAATTAGAATAAACAATTTACGTTTACATTGTACATTTTGTTGTAGTAATAAGTATAATAGTAAAGTAAAAATATTCGAATAAATGAAACTTAAACATTTTAAATTTCTTATATTCACAACATTTATTCTGAATCAAAAGTTTATTTAGTGTGAGGCCAGCTTTCTTTAACTAAACAAATTTAACACCGAGAGATGGAGCCAACGTTACGGCTCATTGTAAACTAAAATTGACGCGGTTCGATATTTCTTCTTTAATTTTCTTACGTTTGACCATAAACAGCCTTAGTCAATTTTTTTATAGATTATAAATTCTTAGCGTCCATTAACAATACATGTAATTTGGACATTGTAATATTTTTAACGATGTACAGAAAAAAGTGAAATCCACAATCAATGAATACAGGAACATCGGAGTTGCTGATTCATTTACGTTTGGTCCATGATTGACAGATGAATACTGCAGAAAGTTTCCACTTGCGTATCTGTACATAGGTATAATTGTTCATACTATTTTGGTAAGAAATAAAAAAAACAATTTTATTTTACCTTTACCTGTAAAATTTGCTGAATGTATATGTAACCTGATAAATTTATAATTTATTTTTAAGTAGGGATAGTTAATAAACTAGTGTCATTCATTTATGTAAATTACAATAATGATATGAATAAATGATAATTTGACAAATCGATTGATCGTTCGTTCTTCATCTACTAATATAAGTAAAAAAAAAATTAAGGCTTTTGTACATGGTTAACTTTTTTCCTAAAAATAAAGATATAATCTTCAAATAACTTACTAACTTACTAAGTATGTATGCAATGGTATTTCAATTATTTCCATAGAACATTCCTTTTCTTTTTATATACAAAAAAATATTCAATGAGCGAATGAAATGTCTGTATCTTTATTTTTTGTAGCTATATTTCTAACGTGCTACGCAACAGTAACAAAGCGAATGACATCGTGCGCATTTTACAAGGCGGTTCATTATATTTTTATGGAGCAACTTTCCTCATAACATGACGCAAAGGGATGTATGTCCGTAGCATATCCAAGTCATGTTGCGTAATCTGACCAATTTGAGCCCTGTACTTTTCCTTCAGTGAAAGTTAATTAGTATCCCAAATCAGAACATCGGTAGACTTAATGTTTAGTCAGATTAACATCGCACAATACCACGTTTAGATACGTCCATGTTTCTCAAATTGTTCTAAGCCGGTTACCGTAGCACAAAAGCGTTACAATTTCATCATGTCTAATGTGTTAAATGATGTTTCTAGATTTTTATTTATTTCTATGTAACACTAAGGGGTAAAAGCGTTATAACTTATGGTGTGCTGACGTATTCAGAACTATAATAATATAAGGTTCTCACTCTTTATATAAAGACTGAAACTAAAAAACTATACACATTAAACAAAAGTAAACTTAAGATTGACTGTTTATACACAACGGACGCGCGGTCAGCACTAAGTTTTATTAACTTTATTTCATTTTAATTAATACAATATTGACCATATACACAAAATTGTACATTACGGGACGTAATTTCATTTTAACGTAGAATAATTAAAAATAAGTGTAAAGTGTATATGACTATGTACTTAACTTCGTTAGATAATTGTGAAATCCATTGCATAATTAACAGGTGTATCGTTAATTACATCGTAATGTGTCTCATATTGGCCGGAACGCTACAAATAGGAGAAATTGCTTATTTAATTAATAAACACTATGTCGGACACCAGTCGCGCGGAACTGCAGAATTCACTCAATTATGACAACCATTTTATTTTTAGGCTCAGATCGATTACTATTACCTATAATTTTTCGAGTTACTCGAATGTTTATTTTTTGAATTTTATTTTAATTTCATTAACAGATTGCTTAGCTGCTTTATAAACAAACTGGTTTTTAAATAATACTATATGTAAGTTCTTTCTTTCTATACTAACTTACAATTTACGTTAAATAATTGTAAGAAATTAAAGTAGACTTTCACCGTCAGTGAATAGGAACTCAGTGACTAGTAGACACAGTTTTCAATAAAGAAAAGACCTGGCATCTACAATGCCTTTTCGGCCCGCTATGCTGAACGTAAGTAAGGAATAAGATCGTTAGTTTTATTGTAACGTATTATTAATTTCATATTTTCAAAAATTTTAGGCATACATTTCATTTTATAAATGGTTCTGGGTTCACCTGGGTTAAGAACTGGGGTCACGTAAAAATTATTTGTTACTTTTGCATCTAGCAGGCTGGAACACAAGTTTTTGAAAACGTATGTTCGCCAAGGATGAGCATACTCATAGATAGAAAACGAGGTGATGCAAAAGTTGATCAACCCCCAGCTACCGTCGTCAGAATCGGATACAGGCATAGTTCAGTACAGCAAAAATGCTATGCTTATACTCGTAATATGCCCATTATCGTAATAACCCAGGCGGTGTGACTGCCCTGTCTATAACCACAATCCGTCAAGTGAAACAAAGTCACGTTTCGACACAAAATAATATATATTACATAGACGGAAACCATTACGTTGTCTGGTGATAAGATCTATAGGTCTATAGGGTTTTTACATAATAGTTATCTGACTAGATAGATCTATCGTTTCTCTAGCAATTATTTGGAGTCTGGATTTGGGTCCGGCAATAGAATCGACACGTATTCCACAGGGGGACGTAAACATGACTGGTAAAACGTGGGGGAGTACTACACTCCTCTGTCTACTTCTTCGGGGATACAGGCGTGATATTACATCTACCTTGCTTTTGATGGGTTTTTACCGATCGGAATACAAAGTGTGTAACGCTGTCATAAATTATTACAAGCAAACCTGTAGGTACTTTTAACAATTCTTCATACATTGTCTAAGGCTTGTGAAGTTTGCCAAATCAAGCTTGACTAGCTTGTCACACTTTTGTCTTTTATTCTGAAAGGAAACCGATGTCCAACAATAGAGTGATGGTATAATATGAACACAAAATTCAAGTTGAACAAAATATGTTTATAAAATATGTGCGCTACCAATTACCATAGCATGCACGTACCAATTAAGCAATTAATCAGCTATTTGAGAAGAGGGTCATATAAAATAATGTTCTATATTAAACTGGTTATTTATTAACTAACTTAATGGTTATTTATTAACTAAGTTAACTGGTTATTTCATGATTATAGATCGAGTATCCAGGACGAGTCAATAACGGTTTATCCCGCAAATACGATATGATCAACAATATTAGTCACGGGTTTAACATTATTTAATTTTATTTCTACTACATTATACAATATCATACTGTTTGATGTTTGTTCTGTGGTTGGGACATGTGTGACATGACTTAAATGCAGACATTTAACTGTAATTAACTGTAAATTTGTATATGTAGATTTAAACAACTTTTAATGTAAGGAACCCGAGATCAACAACGCGTGGGGAATCCACGCGTAGTTGTTTCGGATTCTACGTAAATGCTTACATGGTAAACTACCGCTGAATATGGCTGCTAAGTTACTTTCTAATTACACAGATAATACCTTGTATTATCACAGTGCTTACGGATTCGCCTCACTTATTTCCCCATTTACATCTATTACATGTATTATACATATATCACCATTATAATCATGATCAATGTTAAGGGGAATTTTACCCATATTTACCCTTATATAAGCAGTTGCCCCTCCAACTCCCGGCCCCCCCTGTACCTTCTCTACCGCTCTCAGCCTAATTCGCCTATGATGGGGCTACATTACAATATTAAGAATATATAACATAACATTATTAATACTACGAAACATTCGTCTGGATATAGCATGAATCTCTTTTCATAAAAGGGACGGAAATTTTCCCCACCTTAGTCAATAAATTTCCTAACAGTTGCATGGTAGTTAGAATGGTTGGTATTGTTAGTGCTTAACTCCATAGCCCTTTGTCCATTTAATGTTTACAATTTAACAGACCATGACAAAAGCGTAATTAAGTGAGTGCATTGAACTTTCATTAGGACGCGCCTGTTTTTAAGCACAATTAATTCAACTTATCTATTTTGGAGACTCATTAACATATTAATTCAATATTAATATGGCCAGTATTACCTATATCAATTATCGATTTCACTTAGTAGTACTGACTAGTTCGAACAATCTGGTTATATTTATTAACTAGCTGTACCCACTACTTCGTAGGCATACGCATAGATATTTGATTTCTATAAAAAGCACCCTATGTATATACTAATGTGTGAACAATAACCATTCAAAGTTTCATCAAATTCCGTCCAGTCGTTTTTGAGTGAAGGAGTAAAAACGCTTTATATACCGACCCACGCCGGGCCGCATCGCGTTCAACTGACGTGCTTCCAGTCTAAGTTGAAAAAGCCCATCACAATATAATCCTGAAAACTGCATTCAAATCGGATAAGCCCTTTCTGAGATTGGCTTGCACAAACGTATAGATATACAGACAAACAGACAAATTGAAAAAAACTTTGGTTTGGGTTTTCTTGCGCAGATAGAGGCCCCCATTATGAATTTTTAAATATATTTGCCATGTACGGACAGCGATCAGATATAGTTTTATTATATATATACGTAGGTATATTCTCACCAGGAAAATCACGATAGGAACGTATTGTATAGAATAAAGAAGATTCAAACGCTAAAGCAAAAGAGAAGTTAACAATAGTAAGCGATTTAAATTATAACAGTTACAGTGTTCACGACAATAAAAGTGAAACCGAAGTATCAATAATGATTTGCTTTCTATTTTTTTATTAAATAAACAATGCTCAGTAGTAGTTATTGTAACTGAAAACTCTGAATTGAAAAAAAAAGGTTTTTATATCAAGTATTTAAAATAGGATAATGAATTGTAACTTTTATGAGAAAAATGTATTTGATCAGCAATAAGAGCTTTTATACATTTCATTAAAATAGAACAAAATTTTTAACGTAATGGATTATGACATATCATTCAATAATATTTAGCGCCTTGCGTAGACTTCATGGTCATTTGGATATTTTAGGTTCACGGGTGATATAATGCAGTCAGGCTGCAGTCAGAAGCTGGATGCGGCAGCAGTCCAGCAGTGGACTGGGCTAGGCTGATGATGATAATATTAATGCAAAGCTTCAAACTTAATAAAATAATAAAAAACAAATTGCATATATCAACACGAATTTGAATTTTGACGATTAAATGAATTAATTTAGAAGAGTAATTTTATAAACGTAGCAAAATGCCATAACTCTCTTCTACCTATTCAGCGAGCAACCACATTCATAAATATATAATAAACATGCCTTTTTCTTTCGACGGTAATTGCGGTTTTGTGGAACACCACATTTTGTGAGAAAATGTCAGTGTTATTAAAGTAATTGTATTATTGAATGTAATCCGTATCCAAATTGAAATCGGTGAGAGTGATAAACGCAGAGCGCCAGGTCCGTACGGCTAGATATTTGGCACTTGGTGCTCTCTGTTTACCTTGTAAGAGACCTGGTTTGACGATATAACAATAGTTCGAATGTCCTTAAATGTGTCATGTGCTATTACACATTTATTTTGCAAATTATACCAATTAAATGCTTAACATTTACCCGCACTGTTTCTCCCACGACCGAGATACAATTAATGTCCGTAATCTTATAAAAATGTGGGTTAAAATGTCCGAGTGAACAGGTTTAACGTGAGGTTTTTCTTATAATGGGTAGTGAAGTTGGTCGGTCAAACTGTCTCAAAGACTTGGTTTCATTTTGCCACTAACGGTCACCTGTTCTGCTTTATTTGATTTTCTAGTCGCCCTAGCCGTCGAGATAAATAATTAATTAATGAATTCATAATGTAGAGATAATAATTAGTTACTTAGGTAAACAATTGAATACTTTGTTTTATTAAAAATAATCTAATGGGTGATAGTTTTAAAACTCTACAATTATTCATTTGTAGCTGGTAGAGTTACTGAACTGTTGAAATACACGTGCTTTTCTAAACATGTAATGAAATCAATATGAACATTTTATTAACAGCACACGGAAGATTTATATACTTAACGTTTAAACTGAAAAAAAATGAATTAGCATCAAATTTTGATCGCTTATGAACCATTAGTAATATACACATACATATGTATAATGTTTCGTTATGCAAATGAAATTAATAAATGTAACCTGATTTTATTCCAGTTAGTACGAATTTATCGTGAACTAAAAAATAATAATAATAACAAATCAGAAGATATAATTGAAACCGGATATAGAGTCCACTTTTTAAACCGCAGTATCCAATCCTCCGATCCATTGCAGGCTCTCCGGAACGCGCCGCTGCTTGCTAACGGTCCCGCATATACATAATTGTACTATAACTAGCAGTAGCTTCATAATTGCATGTTGTGCCTACATTTCTGTATATCATTAAATAATAGTTCCCATTTTGAGGAGTGGATAAGGGCATTCTCCACAGGAACTCTTAACGATTATAACAAACACGTTTTGGTCGAAATAACAATATTTATGAACATCAAGTTTCATTTATACTATTGTGTTTAGTTTCATTTCTGGTATATTTATACTAGAATTCAAATTATATCGAACGATTTCTATTTGCTCATATAATATTTCTGTTATTCCAAAATTTACATTCATTACAATTCATTTCATGTCTTAATGCGATGAGAACGATGTTGGAGGACATATTACAAATATATGTATAAACAAACAAATTATTATTATTATTACAAACAAATAATTCGATTTAAAAAAAAATATTAAAATAAACTTACGATACATTTTCACACGGTGCACAGTTCTGAGAATCAACATGTGGACGATCACAATATAAGGGTGGTTAAGCACGCCAGCATCACTGTCACAGCACTGGTGGGTTCACTGGGGCGGCGGAGCGGCGCTTCGCTCGTACCGCGGTCGACTGGCGCGCTGCGCACGCGCCGCGCACACGTTACGGAAAAGTGGTGGTGATCTATATCAGTCAAGTGGTGGTGACCGTTTTGTGACGCCTATTTCGATTATCGCAATTTTATTATTGCCTGATCTATACATAAAAGCTGTTCATAACTTTTAGATAATTTAAGTTTATTTCTCATGATTAGAGGCTATAAAAATATTCATGTACAGGCTTATATTTTTTATGGTATTTTATGATCCGCCAGTGTTTTTTGGTGCAATAGACATACATAAAAACATGTGATGCTTAGTCATACTTAGGTAACAAATTGTTTCCATACTATGTAGCTTTGTTTAAATGCTTTACACTGATATTAAGGATTTGATGCCTGACTATTGGCATGCGGCATTCGTATATAATTCCAAGAGTGCACCTATGACTAGAGCACGAGAATTAAACTTGACACAGATGTCTAAGAATTAGATGGAATTGGCCAGACTTTATATAATTTGTTAATTATTAGATACCTTTTGAAGAGCCTTTACAAAGCTCAATATATAATTTTTTACTTGTTTACAAAATAAAAAACTCATTAACGGATTATAATAATTAAATTAATATACGTTGTACCTACTATTTTTACTCTTTTACTCTCGTGGTGTCCGTCTGGCGTTCGTATTAGTTCATTGCCCACAGTTTTATAGCTGTGAACAAACAGTCGTATTACGAGTACGTGTGTGTAAATCTTTGTTACTCGGACACTATGTCTGCTTGTACACACCTTTTATTTTCACTTGGTCTAACACAACGGTGACATATGGTTTTTTTAAACTATAAAAACTGCAAATTAGGTACATACTAATAAATGCTTAAATCACTAAATTTTTCTTGCAGGCATATCAATTAAAAAATCTAGTACGGGTATGTGGTAGTTCTTGTTTGATAACGGTAACCGTATGGGGATAGTTTAAAATGAAAATGGGCAGTTGGCTTACCGGATGGTCGAGGACTAGTCAACGTTTTTCTTAATCAGGAGTTTTGATAGACAGCTGCAGATTTTGTTTTGTTATTTATTTGTAATATAATTGGTTTAAATGGGCATAATTTTATAAAAAATATTGTAACATTTTCAACGAATCAGTTTATTTCCACAGTAATCACATTTTGTTCTACGTTTGTATGAATTATGTACGGCATTCAAGGGTAGTATTTACGTGCTTTTAGTTATAATTTTAATGCCTAACATGAATAAGAAAAGGCCATGAATGTTGCATCAATAAATATTATCTATTGTTCTTGCTTTCAATCTAATTTCTATTCAACGCGAGTACTACGGCGCATATATGTAGGCGTGATACTATAATTTCTCTCGTCCTTCAGAATGTAAAATGTATGGAAAGTGGCTCCGGAATATTTTGGACAATCGATAAAATAGAAAGTTAATTATCACTGCCTACGTAACGTTGTTTGAGTGCTGTTTGCGCATGTGCTGTCCTGCCGGATTTGAATATGAACTTTTGTCTATCTTATTGTATTCAAAAACATGGAATCAACATGTTTATTTCTATGTATGCATACAGAAATACACAAATACATATATTTTGAATGTGAAACTGTAATTCTATTGACAGTTATGATCACCTATATTGTGGAATGTGATAAAATGAAATTAGTCACCAGAATATGGAATTGTATTTGGTTTAAAAATTTGTTGAATATCATATAGATTTAATATTTTCATATATGTAACTGTTTGTACGTCAATACATAAAGTTAACAATCTTTTATTTGCTTTAGAGACAAGGAATATCATATTTTTTATAAAATATTTTAGTGCAGTAAACGTAAGAAAGATATTATTATCTTATGCTCTTGAAAACAGACTCGACGTACCTACATATATTAAATCTTTTGTAATGTACGAACCAAGAAATGTATGAAACACAAAACTTGCGATGAATATAATGTTAATAACTATTCGTTACTTCATACAACCCATTCATTTATTTGGACATGCAATTTTATTAGTTCATTAGCCACGCTGCCGTAATACAGGAAAAGTAGAAAGCATTTTTTTTTCATTACCAAAGCGGTTCTACCTACATTACTGCATTGATAACGGAAGTAGGAATTACACTCGCGTGAATATAATCATTATATATGATTTTATAGTACCCAATATGTAATTATATTTACATATTATGTATTATTGGATATTGCATATTTAATACCTATCTATTTCCTCTAGCCCTTCACATGGAGAAGACGTCTACAACCCTAGCTGCCAACATTGTGAAAAAGATTATGGAATTGAATGGTATGGAAATTATTAACATACACGAAATATTAACATGGGCGAAATATTAGACTGTTTCATACTAAAACTCTTTTTTAAGCCTGACAATGAGTTGAATGATGTTTGTCTTCACTGCCTGAGCGGTTATTAGAGGATCTATGTATATTCTATAGTTTTACAAGACACCGCCCCTATTACTTACCCGATAACAAAAAAATACTAGGTTCTCGTAACATCTAACTGCTGTGAAGTATGAAAAAGTTAGGAGACAGGATAACTCCTTGAAGTACACAAGGGTGAGTCTATAATGAAACCGCGGCTCTGTTAATATTATCCAATAAAATATTTAAAAAAATGTCAAACAATTGAAACAAAGTTTATGTTTTTCTTTATATGAAGTATTTTTAAATATATTTTGTATGTCTATTAAATTAAGTGTTTTTCAGTTAAGTGTTTTATAGCAATTGAAGTAGTTTAAAAATACTTTAATTAAAAAATACCGTATTTAAACAATTTAATTTAAAAAGACTTTAATTAAAAAATACCGTATTTAATCAATTTAATTTAAAAAGACTTTAATTAAAAAATACCGTATTTAATCAATAATCAAGATTCAGTTGAATAATGAATCTTCCTACGATATTTAACAACCATAAACAAAAATAAACTAATAATAAACTTGGTAATTAAACTTAAAAATTAATTTGTAGTGCAATGGTCTTTTAAAATATCGCCCACCAATTGTTGTATACTCTGCTGTTTTTCAATAAAATCTTCTTCATCTGTTATTAAATTCTTCTTGATAGTAACTAGAGTTTTGGTTATCAAGCTGTATTTCGATAGACGAACTCTACTGCCTTCTTGGCCTTTCGTGATAGTTAATTTAAGAAGAGGCAGCCACTTGTCTACGAAGAAGAGCAACTCCTCTGTGATGTTCTGTGTCAATTGGAATCGTATGAGTGCGAAGGTCCAAGGCTGTGTAGCGAGGGTTGTTATCAGCTTGTGGTCACCATTCGATATCACAGCGTATTGGAAGATAGAATTGAGAGCCTCCCAACCAGACGCCAACTGTTTTTTCGAATCCTGTATTTTGGTATTAATATTATATAGTAAATAATGCTCTGTGAAATCTAATTGTATATACTTATTAACAAATTGAATTAATTTGGTAAAAATATAAATGTAACAATTCTACATAAACATCTCTTTTAAAATAATACAAAAATATACATTTGTGAATTGACTTTTTAAAATTTTACATATAATTTATAAAAACTGGGAAAACATGAAAGCAGCAGCCTCTATTTTTACAGGACGGTGTCAGTACGGTGTAAGTTTAGTAGTTTAGTAGGCAGACACGTTTCGATCTAGGTAACTTACAATTAATATTTATATACCTACTGAAATACATTTACGACAAAGGGCAGGTCATAATAAAAGGGACTTTTGTCCATCGGCGGCCTTGGGCATTTAAAATGCGTTATGAATGATAACAAATTGGTAACTAACTCGACAACATAACATCAGCTGTATCCTTAACATGAGGGCTCTCAAAGCGTCCCACTGTTGGGCTTGTGAGACTTTTTCTGTGATATTATGTGTGAGCATCAGTGGCGTATGCAACCCGGAGTCCAGTATCACGTACACTAGGTGTAGCAAAGTTGATCCAATTTCGTTGGTGTTATTTCTCCGTAGTGATCTTACTACCGTGTCGGTTGGGACATGAAGTATTGTTTTTGGCTGTGAAACATTTTTTTTTGTATAACACTAAACTACAGGGTGCAAGAGTGTACTTAATGCCTAATGACATTCTTTACTAAGAAAACATGCGTGATTAATAGAGCATGGAATATTGTGGCTTAAGACGAATTATTTGTCAAATTCAATATATGTAGCAGACTACTGAAAATTAAATGCAATTAGGTGTCATGATAAACAAATTAATTCCCCATTTACGAGTTGGTTACACAT
>DWTO01003248.1:0-12820 GCA_018244755.1 Jemadia pseudognetus | reverse complement strand
AGGTAGAGGAGTGCAGTACACTCCCACCTTTTACCAGTTACGTTTACGTCCCACTATGGAATAGGTGGTGAGCCTATTGCCATGCACCGGGCACAAATTGACCAATTTGACAAATGGGCCAAGCCACTACTAGAAAATCTAAATTAGATAATGTCAATAGTTTCCGAGCCGGGATTTGAAACCCGGGACCTTCCGATCGGTAGTCGCCCTGACAACCAACACGACCAACGAGGCTGTCAGAAAAAATACTGCATCAGTACAACACGCCAATGCGACATTATATAGCTGAGGAGATAATATTTCAATTCGGAAGTTTAGAGACGCAGCTGAGGCACGTAATGCGAGCAACAATTACGTAACCACTACCTTGAATTAGTACCTACTTAATAATGTATTTAATCAAATGAATTTATTACACAATACAACATTTTAATGTAATCATTTGACGCTCGTAAAATTTACAGGGATATTTTATTGTTATACCTTATTTTACGATAATGGATGTTAAATACATGTGTACAATCATGAATGATGTTTTCTATTTCTATATTCTAATTACATCACGGAGATAATCTTCTTCAGAAAGGATTTCAAGCTCCATAATAGTTATATACACTTACACACACTTTATTGCCATTATTTTCGTAATAATATTCAAAGCTTTACTTTAACCAAACAACAAATAGGGTTTCTTTCAATTAGTATTACCAAACTAAAATGAATCAAGCTTAAACAACAGTGGATATCGACCTCAGCGAGACCAAAACTTTTTACATAATCCACTCCGTACTAATTTAGAATCCGTAAACAAATGAGTCGGAGTTTTATATAAACAAATACTAAAATTGGTTCGTTGTAGCGTCACAAGGTCGGGGAAACCCGGTTTTATATAACAGCTGTAGTGTTTTCACTAGTGACGCTCCGCGACTTTACTCGCGTCACGAATTATAATGAAAAAAATATTACATTTATTAATTTTTTATTATATCTTTACGCCAGGTTCCTTTAAAGGTAGGCAGGGAGCAGAGTATTTTATCGTTATTGTAAATATGCTACGAAATTTTTAAGTGATTAAAATATACACGTTACGCGGTAAGTTACGACCACAGCTCAAGAATACGAACTTGACATCGTATCGACCCCTGAAGAGTAGGCGGCAATTTCGTACTTGCGTTTAAAACAAAAATATATGACAAGATCAATGTAGAAGAGAAGAAAAGAGACGTTAGAGGCATCTTTATAGAAGAAACTGAGGTAGAGTAATATTAAGAGTTAAACATGTTATGAATGTTCCAATGTTATACAGTTACTTCTCAAGAAGACGTAGTTTCGTTTCCCTTTGTATTCACGAGTATTTGAATTAAGAAGACTGAGTAGTTGTAATCTAAATTCAATTAATACCTGGCATTCCCACTTCGAATTCGTTTCAAAATACGTTCAAAGACGTAATATAATATATTTATACTGTAACCACCTTTCACTTCACCTGACAATTGATACAAGCACATTGAAATGTTTTGCAACGATCGACACAAACGAAAAGTATCAAGATTGATCGGATTCACAATTTGACCGCACTGTCCAATGACATTTCAGTTTGACGTTCAAATGTCAACTCAATGGCGGCAACGTCATTTAATGGGATGTCTGAAAGCTGTCTGTTGATTAGTTAGCACATACTTCAGAGTTGATCGATTGGCGATAGTATAATTGGTTTGCTGGTTCAATGATTAATTTGCTCGATCGATCGAATTTGCTCGGTCGATTTTATCGGAATACTCTTGTTTGTACAAATAAATTCTAGTCATTAAAGTTGTATAGAGGAGATCTGCATGTTCGCAACACCAACGGACGAATTGTTTTAAGTTATCAACAAAGAGACATAACTTTTATTTAATTATACACATCTCCAACATTCAATCTTAGCCTCACAAATACATTAACCGTGCGGGAAATTCCCGTGAATACCTATTAGTAACATCAAGATAGAAACACTTATAAAATTTGTCGTTGTGCAGAATTGGAACATGTATATATTTTAAATGTTTGATATTTCATACAACTTTTATTTTCTTACCAAATTTTCCTTATATACAAACAACTTTTCAACCCTAACTTTGCTTGGACACCTAAATTGTTCCCATACAATAAATTATCCCTTATTACATATTATTATTGTTGGCTTAACTTGAATGTTTTCCCACACTTTAAACTATCTCAACGCTAAATTAACTAAAATCGGTTCAGCAGTTTTGACGTCAAAACCCAAGTGACACATTCAGACAGACAGACAGACCGACGGACATTGAGTTACTTTCGCGTTTATCATATTAATATGTATTAAGGTGGCTTTCATACTTTCTACTTGTTATAAATAATTTATTTTTTTATTCGATTAAACTAATATTACAGACTAGGCCCAATTCGTTCGTTTAAGTAAAGCCATTAATTGAATTAATATATTATATGTTTATGTATTTAAAAACAAATACAAAAATATGTACAATATTTTCATTTAATATTATGATTACATTATAAATATAATATTATGTGCGACCTTCACAAGCTCATTCAGTGTACATATGTATAATTATGTCGAATATAATATCCTTGTACATATATTATTATTGTTTAGGACATAAGCAAAGCAACTTACCACCTACGAGTTTCATAATAATTCACACAGACACTGGCGCATGGGGGAGTCAAGTCTTTAAACCGGAGTATATGTAGGAATAAATTGATGTATGTTAAAAAAACCTTTAAGGTCTTAGAGATAGGAATTACTAATTACCGCTATCTGTCTACCCCTAAAGGGCCTGTAGCGACGACGTAATAATAACAAGTGTAAACGATTGCGGTGTACTAGACCTACAAGCCATTCATCAGTACTCGACGACATCTTAGCGAACAGTCGATTAAATCAAGCCAGTGGCCATGGAGTTTCTGGTCGTAAATATATTTATCTATATTCATAATTACAAGGTTGTCCAACATTTAAACTGACAGTTAAATCAAGTTTGTTTTTTGTTACAGTTCAAACCAATCTGTATCAAATGATATTTGTATATGGCAATATGCTTGTCCACCATTCCATGTTATATATAACATAATTGATGAAACGTGAGAATACTACGTTCCTCTGTCCACCCCTTTAGGGAAACACAAGCGTGATGGTTTGTCAAGCAACACAGACAGCCATGAAACGTGTATCATTAAAACATAGGCATGAGAACCAGTGGATAAAAAAAAATTAAAATTTCGCAACATTATGATGTATTATTGTTATTGTATACGTAAAATATAAATTATAACGTCAATACACGTAATAACGCGTAAGAACACTGACGTAAGGACACAAACACTAGCATCGGCTAGATTCTAACACAATATACATAACAAGGAAGGCATTAAAACCCACAATTGCAACGATTAAGAAAAACAATAGTACAATCTATGGTTCCAATTAATACACTTAGTTATAGTTACGTAAGAGTCGTTTTTATATCTTCTACACGCTTTTTTTTATCTGTGACTCATATTTAATCTATGATCGTTGCCCGCGTTTTTTCGTAAGTTGCCACTTTAAATGACAACTTGACAAGTCAACGTGGCGTTGGACCGCAAAGACTTCTGTCTTTAGAAGGCCATGAAATATTACAAGTAACAACAAAAAAACACTAATTTTGTTGATTGTAAAAAACGAAATAAGCTCGTTCATTGTGTATCAGTTGTCGCTCGCAATTATACGCGGAAACCTAAATAATAGAAACGAAAATTTTCATTTTCGATGTTATTAATTTAGTCAACTTTACCGTTAACACATTACACTATTGATATCCTCGACCGATGTACAATTTGCCAATCGGTGTTAAATTATAGAACCACGAATTTTAAACTTTGAATTGTAATTGGTAATATTAAAGTTTTTATTTCGTTTAGATAACAGGATGACTCAATTTACAGGTTGCCATTGCACGCCAGGTTAATCCTTTATTTTTTGCGGGAGATCTTCAGTTCGTTCATTCGTTTTCCATCTTATTCTAATTGTATATAAAAATGAGAGACGGGTATATTTTGAAGGGAATGGGCCTGAATGAGTATAATATTATGTACTCCTTAACAGCGGAACCTGTTTGACGTCTCAAATATTATAGAAAGAACGGAAGAGATGTATATTGTAATGTTTTTACATCAACTTTAATAACATTATGTTCTTGATCCATTGTTTGAACTCGTAAGTTACAGTCTTCATACTATAAAAGCTGTTAATATGACTTCATACGTAAAAGGAGTTTACTCTAATCAAATGTCTTCTAATCTAATTTTCTGTTTAACAACTAGAAATTTTTGAATTTTAATTACCCGCTAAAGATTTTACCGGGTTCTACCAAGAGTGTTTTACCAGGGATACCTATTAACAGTTTGAAATATTGAACGAAAATTTGCAAAATGGAAAAGCACGAATCGATAAATATAAAAGAATGTCTGCCGTAATGTAATCATAGCGTGGTGAAATGTTGATTTTGTTAACAATTATTGTTTAATTTATGCTACCCGCCGTTAGCACAGGTGTAGCTCACAACGCCGCCATACTGCTTCATTTAGCCTTTATCCGTGACTGATACGCAATATTATTATTACCCGAAACAAAAATAACATTTCCATATTATTATTATTGCCTGTATTTGTAATGACAGTATGGATGCTAAGAATGTACTGGTTGCGTTGTCAATTTGAAGAAAGAAATTAATAACCTATTATGCGTAAGTTTTTTGATTTTTTTATTGAATTTTTTAGTTTTATTATTCCTTAACTACACATTTATCAACTGTTCTTGCTTCACGGTGTAGTGATGCAATTAATGCGAGGAAGTGGTTAAAATACGCAACTTAATGAATAAAGGAAATGTTAAGGATAAAATGGCGCGAAAGTTGCTGTTGTTTGCAATTCACATTACTTGCAATACGCAATTGATTTACAGTCTTACGCTGTAAGCAATAAGGATTAAGTAATTTTACTCGTAGTTACTTGAGTTTCCGATAATATTTAAGGAAGTTATGGTAACGCCAGTCGAAGTTACCGTAAATTAATGTTTCCATGTTACGAATAACAAAAAGGATTTATGTACTTATAATTTCCTCTGAATAAATCTTAATCACGAGAAATTATAGTCAGTTTTAATACTCATACATTTTGTTACCATAATAGCCACTCAAAAGTGGATATTCAAATTAAATATTTTTAATATTTTACTTTTTCCATGTGACTTATTTTTTTCGGTGCTCTCTGCGTAGGACCTGGCGTGTATATAAAATAACAATAATAATTTTTCTACGCTTGTCTAAAGCTTAAACACAAATATGTAAGGTACTGTAAATGCGTCGATCTAAGTAAAAGCGTTAACAATTTCACTGGAAACTTTCTTAATGACAGGAGAAAATCAACGGCTTGTATCATTTATTATCTGTTAATAATCACGACAACTACTCTACTTGAGTACTTGTGTTGTTGCTTTCAAATTTCTTATATGAAAATGTAATATCACTTAAACCAACTGGTATACACCGGACACAAATTCAGACTATGAGCCAGTACTAGAAATCTCTACTAGAAAATGTAAATTCAATATAGTAACCCGACCCGGGGTTTGAAATCAACACCTCTCGATCAGCAATCGCGCTTGTAACCAACGAAAGATTGTATAATCAAACTACATGTTAATAATGCTAAGAACCTCTGCATAAACGGACTCGCCGTGCACGGCCACTAATTACATTAAAAGGATTTACTTAACACAATAGCGACCTGGATTTGTTATAGCAGTGCATTCACTGGTCGTTGCCCTTGTAAATTTTTCAAGTGAAACTTCTATATTATAGAAGTATGCTGGGTTTCGGTAAACGAAACGTGACGTGGCCAGATGGAGCGGGTTTATAATCTTTCATTGATTATACGATTTGGATGAAATTTTGTACAAAGATACCTTGAGGTCCGAGAAAAAAGAGGATAGTTTTTATCCCAGAAATCCCACAAAAACGGGAGATATAACGATTGCTGTTGAAAAATCTTACCTGCTGGTAGCTTTATTCGCATGCGCCGCGTAAACCAGTAGAGATACAGTAATGTATTCGTTTTTTTATGGTATTTGTTTATGTACAGTAGGTATCAGCTACTAAACGTTTAATTAACGATTATTGTTGGATGTGGACGCGCACAAAACCTGCAATAAATTGTAATAAAACCCTATAAGAGTCCCGCAACGTCTAAAACCCAAGTTGGAATGCCTTTTGTGCCTTTTATACTTTAGGTTTCCGCGTACCTCTCTGAATTCTTTTAACAGATACCTAAACTAGTTACAAAGTATTTATATGCTTAATATCATTTAAGTGACAATTTGTGCAATTAATATAAATATTACGATATATCCGCAAAACATTCCAATATTAAATTGCCTATTTTTTTTATATTTTGCAATTACTTTGTAGCTGTTTACCGGTACATTATACGAATGCGATTAATATAATTTTTGCGAATTCGGTACTTTTAAGTAATTAATAAAATCTATAAGTATGTAGGGACTAATATTTTTTATTTAAAAAAAACCTGCATTTTTATCTCTTTTTTAGAAGTGACGAGGAAGTAAACTAAAAATAGAATCTGGTTGCATTTAATGAGCGTAGTTAATCTGTACAATGAGAGTCAATTGCGGTCTGTTACTTTTTTATTCCTATTTTTTAGAATGCTGGCCGTTGGAACTTAAAATTATAGTGTATAATACTAAATGATTTTAAGTTTCTACTTAATATTAATTTTCAAAAGAATAATTATACATAAATTGTTTTAGTACATTGCTCAAGATCTTCCAAAGACAAGTCATTAATATAATTTAAAATTTTTCTTAATTTTAGATCTACCGCCAACGCGGGCGGCCATTTTTGTTTTTTACAGGAGGCATCTATGTATGTATTTGAATACAAACCATCTTTGTTTCAATGCAAGAACTCGACCTTCTGTGTGACCAATGTTGAATAATGCAATACTACGCCACCGTAACAAAACAACTCACTTTCAATAAAATGTGTAAGGTAATGGGGGATTTTTAAATCGATGGGATTGTAGCATTATAATGCGACCAGTTTCAATTCCTTAATTTAATACGCACTCTGTTTGTCAGTTCACACGTATTTAAATTGAACACGTTACGTACGTTACGTTAAAATACCAATATAATATAAATATACAATCATAATACATAAATATGCAATAATATAAATTAACAAATAATATAGCTAAATAGAAAACGACATTATAACATCACGCCTATATTCCCCCGAAAAGGTAGACAAAGGAGTGCAGTATTCCTATGTCACCTGTTACAGTAATATCCCTTGGAACACGGTATGAGCCCATTGCCATACAGCGTAGCACTAATTCAAACTCCGAGCTAATATTGGGAAATTCAAGTTGCAAAAACTAAATAAAACTTATCCCGAGCGGACCCACATAAAAGAACTTAATTAAAATTATATAATTAAGACAAGACAGACCTATAAACTTGGGCTATTCCTATTTTTTAACTTGGCAACAAAATATACAACGAAGTATCTACTCATTATTACTCATGACAAATATTTGCATATCAGTCCAAATGCCTACTACATGCGACCATAAGTATGTAACAATGCAATATATCTCGTTATGTAGATATTCTTGAATAAATTATTCAGATACCGTGGGAATAACGGAGCTCTGAATGGAATTGCATACCGAAATAATAAACATGCCAACAGTTACAAAGCTAACAACATCATCATCAGTCTATATCATTCTAATGTTAAGGATAGGCTAGGCGACTTACAATGAGAACTGCGGCAATTCTTTCCTTCCTAAACCAAGACCTAGAGCTTTTAAACTACGGGTCTAGCAATCCTACAAATTGTTTTCTGACAGGTATATTTTCAACATTGAAAACCAATTTTGATGGGATTTTAATTAACAAACAAGAATTTAGATATTAACTTAGTACATTATTGTGAATTTCAAAGTAAAGTTAAACGATACGAGGTGTTCGTTAGTTTAAAATTAAATTTGTTCCTAAACGGACACAACATCGCGGCGCCGCATTCGCTCTCTGCTTTATAAATTAGGTACTTTATTTATTTCTCATTCCATCACCTTTCAAAGTACATAGTCCATGTAGCAATGGACAAAAGCGGCGTGAAATCAAACAGTGTTAATGCAAATTAATTAATTCACTGAACACGCACAATATAATTCTACAAAGCATGCAACAAGCTATTGTCGAGGCGGAAACCGCCATTGTTCCCGCAGAAGAGGCAACATGGCGGCCGATCAGGTGTACGAAAAACAAAAGTTTCGCGGTACAATGTTGCCGATTCGATACGGAATCGGTTTTCAACGTTTACAAAACTTTGCATTTTCATTTAAAATAAGTGGTACAGTAGTGTCCCTGTTCAAACAGAAGACGAATTTGTTTCAACTAAAATAATGTTGTTTATCAATTAAGTAATTGTCTAACTAAAATAATGTTGTTTATCAATTAAGTACAATTAATAAATTGTCAGATAGAGGCACTTTAAAGCCAATCACTCGTTCACTTTAAAAACTCTCGACTCGTAACTCACATGGTCAAGGAACTAACGGGTACAAAACAAAACAAAAGGTATTTACGCTCAAACCACTGCTATTGCTTACCGTTAAGTATCAAATTGGCGTACACGGAAGAATGTTAACCGACATTCTCCCCCAAACACCCAGTCAAGTACATAATAGGTAGATAAATATCACTTACATGTACGCTGTGCGTGTAGGCAAAGCTTAGGTGCATCGTCCTTAACCCAAATGCCAGGCTATGTCATCGCAGATACGACGACCCAAATCTGACCCAGAACAGTAGACTATTAAAACTACTAAAAGTGAAATACTAACTAAACGTTTCAACATTGTAGTGAATTAAAAAAACATTTTTTTTTCAATCCAACTTCCATACACAGAATTGTTGTCTGCGGCAATAAAACTTCAAACTGATAAGATAAAAAAAAATAACGGAATAGTATTATTTGGTATTTCCAACATCCGATACATCAGTGTTAAGCATTTTCCTGTTTGTCAAAACAAATGTTTGAAATATCCACCAAGTATTTAACCGAGGCTAGGTCACTACGACACGGCGACGGCTCGTCAAATCTACATATGACATATCTGCCATTTTTGTTTACGTAGAAAAATTCCTATAAATAAAACGAAAATAGCGGAAGTAATCGGAACCGCTCGGTCGCGGACAGATTTTTATTACATAAGTAAGCGAATATTAGACGCTCGTTAGCGAAACTCAGCCACCAAACGCTCAAAATCCTTGAACATAATTAGAAGCTGTCACAAGATGACATAATAATTTCTATGTCATACTTGCAAGCATCTTACACACGACTACGATGACGGAAATACATTCTTAACACCATTGTTAATATTATTAGCCGACGTTATTTTGACACTGTCATAAAGCTGGGCCTTGACACCGATCAAGACCGCTTGCAGTGCCAAAACTTCCGACAACTATTTGCCTATTTCACTGGAGTGAGATCCTTAACGAATTTTTAATATTAAAAAAACGCACACAAACACAGTCACTTTCTCAAAGGAAATTGTATTAGGTATCAATAATTCTCGTCCATTTGATTATTTAGTACGTATTGTGTAAGTCTGGAACCATAGACACATATCATATTTATTTTTAAAGAGGATTGCTAACGTACCCTGAATTTTAATCTAGATAAATTATTTATATACTTAATTGAATATTTGTAGATCGGTTAGTGTTTAGTGTTACTTCAGTTTATTTTCACTGAATAGAAATTTATCAAGTTGAACTGGTAACACTGAAAAATTAAGCCGTCAATTGAACTACTCATCCTGTTTATAAACGAACGACGCGAACATAAACCATTTTAGAAATATTTTGAATTTGTAATAGACTTTTAGAATGCGGTAAATTTAAAACTAGAATACATATGTACATAGACAGGTTAATTGAATGAAGTTTTATGTTTACCTCTTTTTACTAGTTTTTACCCAGATACCGACATTTTGGCTAGTAATCTCTAATTTTAAAAGGTTTTAAAGGCATGGAAGTTAATTATCAATTTTGAAACAGTTAGATGTGAGTGGAATGATGTGTTAAGTTGATCTCATGGAACACATATTATCATCAATGCATAAATATTTCATTCGATAATCAACAGTGTACTCTTGCATTTAAGCTACGTACATACAAGGACGTTTAAAACATATGTTAAATATGCAAAAAAACAACATTCTAGCTATGTGATGTTAAGCAGTGAACGCAAAGCACGTAATTCTGTTTCTCGAGTGTCGTTTTCTAAAGCAATAAAAAATATTACAATGTACGAATTTGTTCCTTGAAGTTGACAAAGACCTAGGTCAATGAAATGCTAAACGCAGCTCACAAGGCAGCCTAGATTCACTTCTCGTGTCTCAATATCAATGTTAATTTCATATTTTTTATGCAACAGGCCCGTGAGCCCGCGGCTTTGTCTGTTGTATAACTTTAATGAGTATCTTATGTTTAGCTCTTCGTTGCCCATTGATATTATAATTTCTACTTTTGTCAGTAACCAAACGGTAATATTCTTGTATTGTATATTATAAATACGTTACATCACGCCTGTAATCACCGAAGAGGTAGGCAGAGGAATCTATAACAGTCCCACTTTTTACTGTTTACGTTCCACTATGTAATAGGTGGTAAGCATATTGCCATACACTGGGCACATTTCCAAACTCTTGAGCCATTACGAAGAATACCTAAATTAGAAAAATCTAATAGTGCCGGACCCGAGATTTGAACGCAGGACCTTCCGATCGGCAGTCTCGCTTGCATCCAACACGACCAACGCGGCAGTCTCTATAATTAAATAATTTTTGAACTTAAGAGGGTTAATACAAAGACAATATGTATTTTTATAATTTTTTTTTCTAAACAGACAGATCACTTACAGTTTGATAATGGAAGATATCATAGACAATGTCAAGTACGAATTGTCAATGATTTATCGAAGCAGGAAAGTCATCAGAAATAATTTTCTTGGTTTAAATTATAATGCAATATTGTTCTGTCAATTGTAACGAAGAAAATGTTTTTTTTTGAAGCGTAAATAAATGAATAAAATATCTATCAGAAATCGAACAAATGTTTGAATTAAATGATGTTTTAGTAACAAACATGCGAACGAAATTGTTCTACGTAAAATACAACAACTAGGCTTTACCTTAAATTAAAACATGATACGAAGCTAACATTAAAAAAATATATTTTTCGCTTTATTCCTGTTAAACATGAATGTAATATTCTTAACGTCGCTTAATAAACAAGGATCTAATTTTAATCGACTCTAAATACTGAGAATGTATTAGACACAACAAAAACGGAACCTCTCAGAGATAACGACAGCTTAACAATTTTAATTATAACGTTGGACTGAAATTGTTTTAATAAGTCTTTTGTTTCGTTCCTGTGCTATAAAAAGCTCGCCTCATTTTAAATAATGACAGTTCGACGATAAATTGTCATTATAAAAAAAAACTACTCTGTACTTCAATTTTGTCTATGGAAAAGTAAATGTCATTCGTGAATTTCGCGCGCGAACATTTCAATAATTTCCACACAATCATTAATTAATTGTTACATTCAAAGCTTTTTAATATACCTAAGTCATGTTTAAAGTATATAAGTCGCGTTAAAACTTGACTATTTGTATTGCAAAATCTTATCAAATTGATTTAGCGGTTGAGGAAGGAAAATATAGACAGAGATGTAACTTTCGCGTTAATTATATATCAGCTTTGGAAATATCATTATATAATGTTATATAATACTATTGGCACAACCAAGTTGTATGTTACGATTGCTAATGTATATGATATTATCAAGATTCAAGATGTATTGATATATTAACTTTCCTTACTCGTGAAGATTATATGAAACGAGAACTGGTGATTCTTACTAGTTGCTTGGAGGCTAAATTAGTGCCCGGTGTATGGCAATAGGCTCACCCCCCTTTCCATGGAGGGCATATAACGTAACTTATGAACTGTACTTAAGTGCTCTATACTCCTCCACCTATTGCTCCGGAGAAATACAGGCCTGACGTTATGTGAAAAGCTGCTGAATTAAGAGATTTGATTGAGTTCCTCATAAAGTTATTGAAAGCGTATGAAGCTTGCTAACCCGATCTTATCTAGCATTAATCCAAGAATGTAAAGAGAAAAGCGTAGTTCGGAGAAGAGAATCCAAGAGTGGAAAAATAATCGTAGAAGGCGAATACTTTGAAACAAAAGCACTCTAAAACGCTTAGTCAAAATAGAGTAGACCGAAAGCTCAGAATACAACGATGTCATTAAAAATATCGCCATCGTAATCCCGTAAATTTTCCCATCGTAAACTTTGAATGCGGTATCGTATAACGGAGTTTATGTTCCGGTTCAGTGACAAAGTCCAATAAAAATATGGCTGGCACTGGTCCAGGACGTCGCGGTCAAGTACCCTGAACGGGCCATTGATTGAAAGTGACACTTCATCGGTTCGGAATATTACCAGAAATCAAACATGTCAAGATTTAAATAATCTGGCTGGACGTTGTTTAACGTAACTTCACGCTTGTAATCCCCGAAGAGGTAGGCAGAGAAATGCAGAACACTCCCGTTTCACCAGTTACGTTTACGTCCCATTATGGAATAGGTGGTGAGCCTATTGCCATGCATCGGGCACATATCCAGA
>DWTO01003247.1:0-12821 GCA_018244755.1 Jemadia pseudognetus | reverse complement strand
AACGTAACTGGTGAATTGTGGGAGTGTTCTACACTCCTCTGCCTTCCTCTTCGGGGATAACAGGCGTGATGTTACGTAATTATAAGATGACCTAAGAAATAGTCAATCGTTAAGTTTACAATTCATACATATAGATGACTTATCTAGCCTGGTATGCAGATAATTACAAATTAAATTGCCAGTCGGGCAAATATCTAAGAAATAATTATAGTCTTTACACTTTCTCAAAGGCTTTCAGCGCAGTTTAAAAGACTAGTGATTTGGCTGCGAATACCGACCCCAAGCAATTAGGTCGGTCGGTAGGGGTTGAACACTGCCAGGACTTTTCGTTCACTTGATCGTTATCATTAAGCCCTTACTGATTCCAGCCAGTTGTTTAAACAATGCGAAGATTGAATAGCATAGGATTAACTTTGATGGAAAACATCATACCATTTCTAGAGCGTGCGTAATTCCTCACGCTAGTGACATTCTTTTACATGCACGGGTAAAGCACAAAGTCAAAAGCTTTTAAAGTAAGAAATTTAAAGTCTAGCAAATCATATAGATACCCATAGTACTTCTACGATTCACAATCTGGTCTGAGAACTGTTCATAGTGTCATCAAATTGTTTTTATTGCTTTAATTTTTTTTTAATCTTACCATATTTATTTATGGATTGATAACCTCTTCTAAATATTTCCTTTTGTACATGAATAAATAAAAACAATAAAATAAGTTTAGTCATTTACCAACAATAATAAGAGGTCTCAACAAAAGTTATTATTTAGTAGTCCATGCTTGATTGTGCAACGTCACGAACAAACTTATGAATACAAGATTCGTTATGCTTGATTGGTGGTAATTGCCGGGCGTTACAAAGGACTTTGAAATTTACCATTTCCGAGCCTTGATAATGATATTTAATTTTAAATTTAATATTAGTTAGGGCGCTGTTGCCAAGAAATTCCCCTTTGACGCTCGTTTACACGCAAACTGTGCTCTGAGATTTTCTTTATTTCAATTCTTTTTACATTTCCATGTATATTATTTCTTATTCAGTTAAATATGTTATTTTTGGAAAGGTTCAAAGTCAAGGAAAAGTTTAAATCAAATCTGATGAAAGAAAATGATCAGAACAAAAAAGGAACGTGTATAAATATTACATGCTTTATGGTTGCAAGCGTGACTGCTGATCGATAGGTGTTGGGTTCGATTCCGGAGTTTGGTACTAGATTTTCTAACTTAGATGTTCTAGAAAATTCTAGTGGTGACTTTTATAGAAATATTATAGTATTTTTTATAGACATTTCTAGGCACTGCTAGAAATTTCAAGCGGACCGAGCCGCTCCTCAAAGTCCAGATTTGTGTCTGGTGTGTAACCTCATCTATTCTATGACGGAATATAAACGTAACTGGCAAAACGTCGGAGTGCACTACACTTCTCTGTGTACCCCTTCAGAAATTACAGGCGTGATGTTACACATTTAAAAACTCCTGTTGACCAAATATAGTTTCATTGCAATAAGTCCCAGCGCCAGGTATCCTGAACTTGACATAAATATTCGTAGATGCGCACTTCCAAGAAATTCGCTAAAAGGACTTATTACATTGTCTCCTGCAATCTCGTCCCAACTCTTCCAACGGAAGACGCTTCATTGTATCAAAGGAATTAGATTCGAAGCGCTCCCCGTATATCTTCATTTCTGGATGCAAATTCACAAACGTCCTGCCGAGGAATAGCGGCAATTCCCCGAGAATATATTATGAGGAAATCAAAATACACCAAATTCAGCAAGACATCTCCATGTTTTGGTATTAGTTAAACAATATTAACGGCGGCTTAGAATTTATCCGAGTTACGGCGTATTTGAAATATCACTTTACCTTACCTAAGCCACATAGCGTGATAATAAACCAAAGAATAATTGAGAAAATAACTTTATAGGAAAGAACGGAAATGAGAAATGCAATTCCTGGTGGCAATAAAAGTTACAATGAGAACGAAAACTATACTCGCCTGTACATTGAATTGTATTTTGATTTCAAGGAATTACACATTTTTATGTTTAAATTAACAATTGAGCTGGTCACATACTTCTGTCACATAGGTACCCACATCTGCTACAGATCTTGAACGTGTTATATACCATTTTAAAATCAATTTATATGTATGTGTATATATATGTATGTGTATATATATGTATGTGTATATATATGTATGTGTATATATATGTATGTGTGTGCAAAAATATGAAATATGAGCATAAAGTAGAAAAAAAAGGTAACATCACCCCTGTCGTCTTAGAAGATTATTGGGCAGTAAAGCATGAATATCGTTAATCGCTTATCCAGGGCCCGTATCATAGATCCCTTAGGTATGAAACAGAGATTTGAGAGCATTACTCATTATGCTCCAACACAACGCTTCGGATTCGGTTCTTTAGCGGTGTCTTCATTAAGATACCAACCTTGTATTGTAAATACCAAGAATTTACAATACAAGATCGATACGCTGAGTATCAAATTTGTGCTAATAACGTTCCTTCAGGGTGATAATTCTGTTTACCTTTACAATTGAGGTTACTTGTAAATAAGTATTCTTATACAATTATTGACTACTTCGTTGGTTGTGTTGCTTGCAAACGCGATTGCCTATCGAGAGGTGAAAGCCGAAGACAGGGCGCGGTAGCGCTCTTTTGGGGAGGCATATATCAAGCAGTGGACTGAGATAGGCTGATGATGATGAAACCGACTAATACGGCAATCTGCGATCGCAAGGTTTGATCTTCTCTTACGTCAGTGTATTCCAGCACGGGTTCGTGGACTGTATTCTTACTCCGCCCCGACACGGAAAATAGTTTGATATTGTTATACGAACCTTATTATTGTCCTCAGTGGTATGGCAGGACTGGCAGGTGCACGTGACGTCCACGCCGGCGGAGGTGGGCGGGCCTGCACTGCTCGCGTGCGCAACGCCACCCGCGGTCCGTGATCACTCCTCAGTCGCGGCATGGTACCGCGATGACACCGTACTAGCAGCAAGCGATCATCTCTGTAAGTATAAAACTACCCCGACATCAAATCTGATTAACCTCTGGGGTCTACAGCATAGAACACTTGAAAATAAACATTGAAATGTACTCGTAAGTACATAAAAGGGGTACTAACAGCGTTGAAGAATAACGGATTATTTGTCAGTGTCTGAAGATGCATTGGTCCTATTACAATTGAAAGTGTCTATGATTTTTAGGTTAAATAAAACTAAGCTTAATTCCCCTTCTCTTCTTGAAAGTCAAATCTGTTGGTTTTGATAGACGCATCGCAAGTGGTTAGAATATTGTGAAGTTGGTAATCGTCAACCAATACAGTTATGTATGCCAAGGAGCATGTTCTGTAGCTGATTTATAACGATCTCAAGAGTACTGCAGCGATTTCAATTAAGTTTCGACTTGAATTATATATATGGCAAGTATTAATAGTATCAAAACTACGGTTTCAATAATCCCCACCGTTAGTTTCAAGTCTATTTAAATTTAAAAAAGTCATTGTGTAGTAATTTATGATGTTTATATAATACAAACTAATTATAACGCACTAAAGTATCACGCAGTGGAGCAGCCGTATCGTAACAGGTACATAACATCACGCATATAATCCCCTAACAGGTAGGCAGAGGAGTACAGTACACTATTAGGACCCACTACGAAATTGGGGGTGCGCCTATTTTCATATACGAGGCAAAAATCACTTAAAATGTTCTGCTCGAACCGCTAATGTTTAAATCTAATTGTACGATTACATTTCTAATTATAAAATTCAATTTAACTTCACTATACCGCATGAAACAAAAAAGTGGACGAATTAATGGTAACGGTATTATGAGAAGCGCGTAATGAGTTCAAATAATAATATGTGGAATAGTTTCCAATGCTTTACAAACCTCGAAGATAATTTGTGTTTATACTCTCCTAAAGGTTTACATTTAGGCATTTTGCTAGTGTCTTGGGAGCAATTTCATTCCGTATTCTTTAAATTGTATATATTCGCGAGGTGAAATAAAAAGACAATGGCGAGACATTCGATCGGCTGTTCAGCTAATATGCAAGAAATCACGTCAAATATACGAGTATGTATAGAATCAATAAAATTGGAATTCTTATACAAATACTTAGGAAATTTATAACTTGAACACCCAAAAGGCATCAAAAGCTGTAAATTATTCTACCACTAACATTTAGTGCCCACATTAAATGCATAATTTCGGGAATTGCTCGCGCGCACCATTTACCTAGATAAGATCATTCGTGATTTAATTTCCCAAAGGGAACCATAATCTTATCAGAAGTTATTGCACTCCAGATAATTGTAACAAAGTTGTTAATAACAGAGTAACTTTACGGATATCCAAAACTAGAACACGTATTAGGGCGATACAACAACCGGAAATGAGCAGTTACAAGAAGGTAACTCTTCCGTGTCGCGATTTGTAATCGATTTTCAACCTTAAGCATCGGTAATAGAATTCACATAACGCACCTTAGTAATATGAAAATATTGATTGCTATAGTGAATATTATAGATATTTATGCTGCATACAATTAATATTTTGTATCTATTCCTCTTACAGTTTTGTTCTTTATTCAGTTTTTTGCTTAGTTGATCACTTCTAGAATAAGTTTTAAAGAGAAAAATTTAAAGTCAAAATGTCACAAACGTGTAGGTACTTAAAATTTGACTTTCATGTTGAAATAGTCATAAGAAATACTTTTTTTATTATATCGGTTGCGCTCAAATACATTAATTAACAAGTGACCTTAGGGCGCGCTTGTAAAAATAGCTGGCGCGGAAGGTAAAAGTTATTAGCGGCTTATTACTTCACCTAGCTTTTTAGATTACTTTCTAGAATAATCTTTTGGCCGAATTTTTAAGATTCATTAAAACAACTAAATGATTTCATATTACGCTCACTGGGTGTATTGCTCGCTGAATAATAAAGCTCCTGATGACTCTCCACTCGATGCGAGGTAAGATGGTAATCGCTTCACATAAAAGAAAATTAAATTGTAATATTGAACAAGACCCTCGGAATTTCTTTTTGTAAGCATAAGCCACTCAGTATATTTTTCTTCTAGCAATCCACCTAACATTCTCTGTATGGTATAATAAATAACTTAATAGTAAATATAATTTATTTGTACTATAAACTTGTGTCTTATTTTTATTTAACTATATGTCTTATTTTTATTTAATTGAGTATTCGTATTACAATTTAAGTAAATCTTCTTTAGGAGTACTATTAAAGTAAAACTTATCGGTAAATGAAATAGTTTTTGGACCGGTAGTAACGTTTTCTTTATTTGTTTTATGCAAATTAAGCATTAATGTTCATAATAAATATAAATAACCTTGAGTATACGTGTTATAAAATACTCCCATAGAATTGTCTGTTTTCATTCGATAAATTTTAAATTATTTTTATGTAAAATGTATAGTTAAGGTGTCGTCTGTAAATACTCATATCACTAAAACGTTAAATTAAAATAACGTATGGACAGACAAAAACTATTTATTATTTTAGATATTTATTATTATATGTATTATTACTATAAATACAATTTTTAATTAAACTGTGTTCAATGCCATTTACTAAGCTAGTTTTAATAAATAACATTTTTATAAATAATTTATTTAAAGAATTTATTGTCACCTCTATGGAGTATCGATTCTTTGGCGCTTGCCGTAATGACCAATGGGCTGGCATCTATAAGTATGTTCACTTTCCCAAAGCGACACGGTATCGACTAATCAAAAACAAGCCGAAACTACTCCGGAATTACTTCAATCACTTGCTGCCGATACTTGTACACTATCAATATATTTCCTCATTTTCCCCGAGCTTCGAAGAACCCCCAAAAGAAATCTTCGCCAGTTCGGTTTACACGTTACATAATGTAATTCATATTAATAATAATCTGTGAGAATTTCCTAGGAATGTTTTATATAACTCAATATAACTCAACTCAATAAATATAACTCAAAAATTAATTTTATATCGTGACGATACAATAATTTTATGACCACAGTTAATGTCGGAATAGTCTTTATCCGCAAATTCGTTGGATACGAAATTCAAGTAATTGCTTTACGGTCCATTATTATAAGACAATTTGACCTATTTTCGTCCTCAAATCTTAGTCGATCTGCATACCTTTTACGAATATCAGTCGAACAATTCAGTCGTGAAAACGTTTATATAAAAACAGGACCCATCACTCATACTTCTACTATTAATATGGATGATTGAAATTCAATTAATTTAAAGTGGATATTTAGCAAAATACTACGTTCAGTTGATTCTATGTATTGTTATCAACACTTATATCAAGTTTATAATCAATGGCTATTTGTATATTAATAATACAGAACATTAATTTATTTTGTTAAATAAGTATAATCCAACAGGAATTCATGATTGAAATAATAATAGCTTTTAGTTTTAACTCTACGATTAATAATAATCGGAACTCATTGTAACCATTAGTGATCTAACCAAACTTTCAGATACCGAGTAAATACACAATTTTAATGTATCCATCTCTGATGAATTATTAAAATCCATGTTGATATATAATATACGGGCACTATTAATTTTTTCTAATTTAGATTTTGTAGTAATGGCTCGGAGTCTGGATATGTGCCCGGTGAACGGCAATAGGCTCATCACCTATTACATAGTGGGATGTAAATGTAACGGAATCGCCGGAGTGTTCTACACTCCTCTGCCTACCACTTCGGTGATGATAGACGTGATGTCACGTTGATATATATCTTTTTTTTGTATGCAGCGGGTTCAACACTCCTAGTGGATGAAGGTTGGAAGCTGGTAGTGCGATCCGTGCGCGTTGACGACTCACGCGCACAGTTCTCCTGCTCGGTCCTTGACTCACTCACGGGTGAGCGGCGAAGAAGCACTCCAATCAGCATAGATATCGCCCGTAAGTATTCACTGTTATCTATCTTTAGAATACAAGTATCTTTAAATTGCTCATTTGTCGCATGTGTGATAAATACTTGTAAATCACGGTTAATGATTATTAAAAATTTGTAACAAGTTAAGTCGAATGTAATAGAATAACAAAGATTTAAGGGAATTAAAATATTGTAATTAAGATGGATTTAAATCATTTGTCGAGAAACGTATTATTTTTATACAGCTATGAGCGTAGCGGCAGCACCCAGGGCGATCACACACGGCATTTGGGAAGCGAATGTAAGACGTGGAGGTGACGTCATCTTGCCCTGCTTGGTGCACGCCAATCCACCTGCTACTGTCACGTAAGTTTACCATGGCTTAAATATCGGCGAGCGAACCCAAAGAGAGCGAGGATTGTAAAAATTATGGCACTGACTCTTTGAATTAGACGTATAACCGTCATTACCCAAACGTAACAAACGCGGTTAATAACACATCGTATAGATATTAGTAAAATAGTATAATACATATGTGACGCCCTGTTATGTTTTATATATAGATCACTAGTAGTTAACATTGTAAATATTATTTTACACAATCTGTTGTGATAACTGTACATACATATGTATATTTTAAAGAACATCATGTACCTAGTCATTTAACTACAAGTTGTTATTGTATTCAAAGGCATCTTTAAAAGTAATCCTATTCACAAAAACTGAAAGCAAAATAAACCTTTTTAACTGGAGCCGTAACATCAAAGATAAGAATTTCTTTGTGTCCAAACAAAATGCCAACAGCAACAGTTGTCTTTTGACAGATAAGTACTGAATTTAAGCACTACAAATTCAAGTGGCATACACTCTTAACGCGAATACTTTCACTGACGTTTCATTTAACAACTTAACTACGCTTAAGCTTAACAAAATTGAGACTTACACGATTTTAGTACTAAAGTACGCTATTTCTCGTCTCATAACAATCTGTTCAATTTGAGGCTTTTGCAAAATAGTGAACCAGGTTATTTAAAGTATATTATCTAAGTATATGTATATACCTATATAGCATATATACACATGAATTAAGTCATATGATACAGTAAACCTTTATAGGGATATGGAACTTTCAAGTTTATGTTTAGTCTAATTTGCGATTTTTTTAAACAGTTTATTACTTCGGCATTTTCTGTCAAATTAAACTTTTCATCTGTTTTACTCTTCTATGTCTACGCGAATATATGTACTAAGTATTTATTTATGCCTAGGTGTGTTAAGAACCTTTATCGGGTCGATAAAGAGTAAACAGCCCGACCACATCAAGTTAGATATTTACTGTAAAGCTTGCATAATTATACAACCTGAAAATGTACCACTTCAGATCATTCACAAATGTATTTACCCCTGAAGGTTAATTTAGAAGGCCTTCTCATCCTACCACACCCTTCAAACTCTAATCACAATTTCGAGGACCTGAGGAATAGGTAGATTTTATTTAAATAGCCCTTGAGATCTTAATATTAGCTTCAATTGCAATATCACTTATACCAATTATGTTATGTTGAAGTTTTCATATAAATACTGGTCTTGTCGGAGTCGTACGATGTAAATCATCTTGCTAACTGATAAAGTGATATTTAAAGTGCCTTTTGAGAGTTATTGCGATAATTTGCAAGATAATTTAAGTCTATAGAGAATTTTTGTTCTTGAAAATTTGTATTTGTATTTCAGACTTAATTTATTTTACATTAAATATAATTGGATTGAATAATAGGAATATCTTAATATCTCATGATAACTTGACACACAACCGTTTGATCACAGATCAGGCAACGCGCGTGTTATTATGGCATAACAGCTTTATAGGGATTATACAATTTATGAAATCTGTATTCGGAAATCGAATGGACAAAATAAAGAAAACCAATAAAATAAATGTAATTGAGCAACATGAATAATTAAGGGCATATTATCTTCACAATAACATTATTATAATTTAAGCTGTTTCAGGTGAAGTGTCCGATAAATAGGCGCTTGATTAAGGAAATATTACGATTGAGCGTTGGTTTAAATATCATTATTATTCGTCAAGATTGAGAGCCATAAGAATTTTCCGGGACAATTGAAGGAACAATTTAATTTGTCTGGCGAAAAATTACATCCGATCATTTATATTAATATGGAAAAAGGAGCAATTTCCCGAGTATTATGAAAAAGATTTCTTAACTTGGGATAATTTATATCTTTTATAATTTTATAGATATACCATTTGAGACAATTTTTATATAACACCCTGAAGACTAGAAATTAAACAAAGTCAGTCAGTGTCTGTCAATTAGGTAAAGGACATTTGACACTTAATATTGAATTATGATTGTGTTGAATTATGTTCATGTTAAATTATGAATATGTTGAGTTATGATTGTATAAACTATATTATAAATTTTATTTTACGTGTCATCATCGTCCTCATTATATTGCAGTCAACTGCTGGACATAGGCCTTCCTTGAGGGGTTATTCCTATAATCCCCACGCTGGGCATGCGGATTGGGGATCGCAGAGCCTACGCTGCTGATTTTCACAATAGTGAACATAAAGCAATATTGTTTGAAAAATATGATTGAGATTTAGTAATAATTTAAAAAAAATACACACGAATTGAACACCTCCTCCTTTTTGAAGTCGGTTAATAATGGGAAATTTCCTAGATAAAACCACGTACCCAAAGTGATCGTTATTATCCCCACTCTTATTGTTCCGCCGTTGCTCCATTGCACCCTTGATCCACGGCTTAGTCCCGGTTGACGTATTGCACATACCTAAAAGAATATTTTGGAGAACTCTAAAACATGCAGCGTTCCTCACAACATATTCTTCCCCATTACCTCAAGTAACGTTTAATCTTTAAAGCGCCTATATTTTTGTAACGACAGGCGAATGCTAGGATTAGATCCCAAGAGCCCTGGAGTGAGGGACATAATTTTTTACCCTTACGAAATCATTGCTACTGAATAAAGTAATATTAATCTTAAGAAATGTAGAGAACATGACTTTCCAATTTAATATTTATGAGGACAAGTATACTTTATTTTAATAAATATTTGAATATATTTATTAATATAAACTGGGTCATAAGACGTACATTATAAGGTAAGAGGCGGAAGTCGCGTCCTATTAAATTACCTTAATATTAAGTCGCTCTGATTATATTCTACATGAGCCGCTACAGCGTCAACCTCAATATAGCTGCTTAATATCTATAATAAGTGATAAATATTATTTCATGATTATGCACATAAAAAATATTTTACGATGACATTGATGAACAAAGTAAACGCACGTCAAGTGTGTAAGGATAGAAATATTTGGCACGCGGTATTATCTGCCTACCCCGTAAGGCATCTGACGGAATGATTTTATAGTAATAATGAAAAAATTCGTAGGAAACAGAACCCTTCTTTTATGTTGATGACAAGCAAATCAAACGACACAGTTTATAGTACATATCAGCTAATGGTCTCTATACGGAGCATAGAGTAGATGACAGTAGTAGATCAGCTCCTAAAAGAATATCAGCCGGCGATGTGCAATGACTACAAAGAGACGTTATTGACTCTGGCACTTTCACTACTCACGGCATGGCCACAACATTATTTAACCATCACTGTATAGCTCGTGAGAAAATTAATTAAAAACTCGCGATGTTTCAAAAGCCGGAATTACGTTTTAACCCGACGTAACAAAGAATATTTCACAATTTCACTGCATTGTCTCTAGCAGGAAATAAGGCATACAGAAGTGAAAAAGTAATAGAAATGACTGGCACGAGAATAGCGATACGATAAGGCATCTTTGTAATTTAGTCTGGCCATTTATGCTCATGGAACAGGGAAATAGAAAAATGTTGAAATTTTTTCTAACTTTTCCGGCAATAAGGCTTCTAACTCGTCGATCGATAGACTAACTCGCGGCAAGAGGTAAAGAACAACAGAAATCTTTCGAAGAACTGACGCTATTGGAAATTATGGAGATGTTACGATAACGTACTTTTTTATTGCAATGCCGAAACATGTTCATACAACAGTACCCAAGGGTGGCATTTATCCAACCCTTGACGCGGTGGATAGGCGGTGTGGGACGCTGTTCGTTTTTTGCGGTGTACGTAGATCAATGGCTTATTACTTAATCGGATTATATAGTATGACGTAACTTGTGATGAAAAACTTTACATATTATTATTAGGTACACTAGGAGTTCTTGAGAAAAGTGTATCCAAAGTTAAATCGAGTTACAAACTTTATTAGAACACATTTACACACAAATTGCACACATTTACATTATTTACTGAGACGATCTTAGAATTTTATATATCTACGGGAGAAGAGTAAAGACGGTAATTTTTTCCCGCGAAGGCCACAGAAATACACAGTGACATCCCCCGCGACTCGTAAAAGTAACGCGACGTAATGTACTCATGTACGTTGTGTCGCCTATTAGCACGTTAATGGGCTCTGAAAAAACTTAACGTACGTTAATGTTGATATATGTGGTTATTTGTTTGTACATTATCAGAGTTTGAAAAGTAACGAGTTTGGATTAAAAAATATATATTACTGCAACTCCAAAACTTGAGCCGAGGGTATAGTCATGCAAAGTAATTAAGTGAAATTACCTTCAGTTTTAATAATAAACATTTCAGCACAACACATGTACATAATATAGGCTTTATAGTTACTATCACGCGAGAATTGTCTGCATCGTAAAGTCGAGCAGATGGGCAACTTCATTGCAAATACGTTACGTCGCCTATTAACGCGTTAATGGGCTCTGAAAGGACTTTATGTGCGTCAACTGTCACTGTATAATGTACCGAGCAACAAAGCACAGCAACTGGCGCAATTTTTTTATCGCACTTACCATCACTCGTACATTGGATAACGTTGAAAAAAACCTATATATACTTCACTCTACTCGGTATTATAATAAAGGTGAGTATCAAGAAATGCGGCTAAGACGTCCCCCTTACGTCGTAAAAGAGACGGCAACGTAATTACTTATACGTTATATCACCTATTAGCGCGTTAATAGACTCTAAAGAGGCCTCCTACGTTGAACCGGCATCTTTTTATATAGCAGGGTTTTATTAGTATGAACCTTTAAACAAAACGAAGTTACAGAACGTTGAAGAAGAAACTGCTCTAATTTTCAAACTGAAAAATATTCTGAATATATTTGCTTTAAAAAATAGCGATGTCATTGTGCGATCTAATAGCGTAGGGGCTATTTTAATACGGTCCGCCTTTAAAAGAAAGCAAATACATTATACGTGCGTATCCTGAATAAACGAAAACTATTTTAAAAGCTGGCAGAACCCTCTTTTATGGGGTCTGGCTGCGAAAACATCCTATTGGATATACACTAAGTCACTTATTATTGGATATACACTTGTCACTAAGAAGACATACGAGTATTTGTATAGTTGTTCTCGTATGCCGATTTAAGGTGTGTTATAAACAGATCAAAATATTGCATTACGATGCATGATATTGATCTGCCTCGGCCTCGGCCTCTAGGTGCCTAGCCTCGGCTAAATGACCTGGCCGCATGCAGGCAATAGCGTAAGCGGTGGGAAAAGCCGTGTTCTGCGATTCTTAACCCGCATAGTCAGCGTGGGGAAGAGCGTCTGCCGCCTGGATATGATCTACCTTTGGCAACTTGGAAGTCCCTGAATAGACTACGGACCCAAGTAGGCCGAAGCAGGGAGAACATGCTCAGGTAGGGCTTCAGTTCGGAGAGCACGTGTCTGTGTGGTGTCTCTCCCCAGACAATGGCACATCTTTTATCCTGCCCAGCGTGCCCCTACACCTG
>DWTO01003246.1:0-12822 GCA_018244755.1 Jemadia pseudognetus | reverse complement strand
AACTGGTGAAACGTGGGAGTGTTCTGCATTCCTCTGCCTACCTCTTCGGGGATTACAGGCGTGAAGTTACTTCTTTTATTTACGTCGTCAACACATACATAGGCATCTATATGTGAATTTTAACCGGACACCTAGACTAACCATTCAAATGTGAACAGAAAACAAAGCCAAAATTAAAGCAGCAAACAGATAGGGTCATTATTGTATTGTACATATTATCGCTTTAATAATTCCCTGGATATTACAAATCGTGGTAATATAGAATTCCCAGGAGTTTATAATATTTAGAGTCGCGTGGGAATGTACGAATGAGTACAAGCAACTAGCTATTTCTTGCTTTCGTTCTAAAATATAACCACGGATTTTTGGGTGAATATCGAAATTATACATGTTTGTCGCATCTGATACACTATAAGAAAATGGAAGCCGCACCTAACTTCACTCTTCTTCCATCCGGTAAACTATCATTAGACAGAAAGCATAAGTGAATTCACGCCAAACGGCTTGACAGGATTGTCCCAGCTAATGAGGCATGGCGTGTGGTGCCCTCAATAACATTCTGTAACCGGTGCCCAACTGTATCACGAAACTTTTGCTCCATTTTAGTTACCGTTACGTGGATAATAATTATACCAGAATTGTATCGTGATTCAATGAAGTATGTTCAGCATAGCCTTAAGTATCATTTGCACAATACTCGGCAGAAGCCCACACCATGTCGGTAGGAAATATTGAAACTCTTTTGCTGAAACCATTAAGCCTTGACACACTCCTACATGCTCATAATAATATGGGTATAGGTACGCAATGTCTGTATCAGTATGAGAAAATGTCTCCGATGATATAACTAATAACATTATTTTTAAACATTTATCCGCTTATACTGAAAACCTGTAGGATGCGAAAAGTGAAGACGATAAATCTAACGTTACGTAGACATTACAAACCGGTACAATAAGTAATCACGCATTGATACAAAAAAGGGGTATGCAACAAAAAATGCAATACCCGATAAATATATCACGGATAGTATTTGGCAACTTGCCAGATGTGATTTTGAACGGTCGATGATTATAAATTCCGACACGTGTCCGTAAAAGGAATTTTATATCAGAACGTATGCCTTTTTGCAACATTTAATTTAATTCATTTAGATTGTAAGATGTGTCTGAACATTTGATGTCTATGTACATTATATTGATATTGTTTTAATAATTAATATATGTCAATGCCGGGGCGGAATAAGAATACAATTTCCGACCCCGTGCCGGGATACAAGAAGTCTTAAGAGGCAACTTAACCCGTTGCTGGCAGTTGGTGGTAGGTATATGCACGATTTGCTAGGCACAGCTAAATGCTCTGCCCGCATATATACACTTTCCTTATCTGCGAATTATCATACATTAGTTATATAAGACCACTGACGAGACTGCAGTTCTTTAAAATAAATAGTTGTACCTTCTTGAATAATAATGCTTATATCTTTTGTTAATCCCTGCCATATTATATGCGACACAATATGAAACTAAAAACATCCCGCCGCTCCATCTGTGCGTTTAACTGTAACTTACATTATATGAAACTTGTTATTTGAAATCGAGGTTATTACGTTGCAATGCTTCTAAAACAGTTATGATACGAGAGATAATATTTGGTTGCTTAGCGATGTGTAAAAAAAATTTCAAGACTACGCTAACAAACCACGTACTGGACAGTTACACGTATTTGAAGTATTACTTAAGCCGACTACGGATAAGAAGCCTCACAAATACGCTGTCCAAGCGCGGGTGATGTAACTTGCAGGAAATATTAGAATGTAAAAGATATATAGTATTTTTGTCACGTGGTAACCGTCCAGTTCGCTTGAGAAAACTCGAATACGTATAAAGTTATCTGATATGAAAGTCAGTGGTAAATGTGAACGAAAATTTTACGCAATTGTAACATTTAAATTAGTCGTACTAATTTACGACATATTAACAGTTATTGAAATCAGTATTGACTCTCAAAAAAAATTATAATATTAAAGTTTCCGAATAGACTAAGAACTTTTTCGAAATACCTTCTTAGAATTGTAATTTCTGCGCATACACTCAAAAATATAAAAATGGAACATAATGAAATATAAGACTTATTAAATAGAAGATGGGTTTATAATCTATACACACCCAGTACTGGAATGCAATGAAAAATAAAATCTCAACCGTCGTTCCAGGGTAAAATTTGCATTTTCATTTCATTACGTCCAGGAAACGACTGGGGCTTTCCCCAGTCGTTTCATTGGACATATAAATAGGACATATAAATAGAACAGGCATATTTGAGTATGATAATTCCTCTATTATTTCTGATATGAGACGTTTGGTTATCCGACCAAGGAAGAAAATTTAGTACAGCGAAAAATGGCGCATTTAGTAAAAAGGAAATAAATAATTCTATTTCATATTTCGATACTACATAAGTACTTATTTCGATGCTCTGTGACATGAGCCCGAGTAGAACTGACAGCTACGCGATCGCATCTGAACCGAAAATAGGCCACAGTACACAGAAACTTCCGTATACCCGATACATGGCGCACTCTGAAGACCATATACATACATAGAGTCATCGCTTAAGAGCTGAAACAGTACACCTTAAGTGATCGACAACACAGATCATATCGCGTGAAGTGTCGAAAATGTACACGCATTGACGTCAGGCTGTATGCGTCTCGGATGACTAATGGACGAAGATTTTTTTTCGTATACAATATATCACATCGCATCATCAGCCTATCTCAGTCCACTGCTGGACATAGGCCTCCCCCAATATACACCATAAATTATTTATCATTTTATTTTGTTTATCATGTTATTTATCATTTTAATAGTGAATAAGAACTAAAATTTTCTTCTTTTCGCACCTACCACAAACATTTTAAATTTTAATATTCTCTAAGGGTTTATTTATGGAGATTACCACTGGCCAATAACTTTGCCCTTTGTTATGCTTCATCACTGGTATGC
The DNA here is from genome assembly GCA_018244755.1 of Jemadia pseudognetus. NCBI lineage: Eukaryota > Metazoa > Arthropoda > Insecta > Lepidoptera > Hesperiidae > Jemadia > Jemadia pseudognetus. The sequence goes on along the minus strand of DWTO01003246.1, from coordinate 9,814 downwards.
TCAAAAGAATAAATAAATAAACATTATTACAGGCAGCTTAGAGCCTACAAAATAAAGCTATGAAATTTTATCTTCACATTTAGTATGCCACTTGCGAATTCCAGAGTTTCGATAAAGAGACACTCTGAAAATTTTTTTATAACCCAATATCGTAAGTTCACTAGTTCGATAACACTTATTGTGTATATAGCCGGTTTGATTCACATTTGTTTTTTCCGGCTGAACCCACTAGTTTTGGACCTATACGGGGTCCTTCTTCATTCAAATTATATCACAGAAGGAAGAAATGGAAAGAGAGAGGGATATGACCACTACTTTCTCAATCCGAGGCATGAATGGTGCAGGAGACTAGAATCTACTACGCCCACCTCCAATCTTCCAATCCTTACAGCAGAATCCTAAGGTCATTTTAAGAATAATATAAAATATCGCGGGAGTGAACACTCCTCGGCCTACCCCTTTCGGAAAATACAGGCGTGATATTATGCCAAGGCGAAAAGAGAAATAACTACATATAAACAATTATACAGCCTTTACAGACAATACCATTAGTACTCATAACACGAAGTCGACATTTTAATAATATTACCAATGAAAATAAACTTATTTTCACCAAAATATTGTTTGTTGTGCCTCATATAGAACTTTTAATACGTTGTTCTGAAGCAATTTTTACAAAGATCCTATTAAGCTCGTCTGACAGTTGAACTTCGTTCTTTTTAATAACTTAAGTAGAAATAAATGAGGCCCCGCGTATACGCAAATACAAATACCCTGATTTCGCATTCACGGAGTGGTCTCAATGCGATTGTGTAAGCGATGTGCTACGAAATATATTTTTTATTTAGCTTAGCTAACAGGCAGTCTGGCTACGTGCTGGTAAATAGTCAATGGTTTCCGGGTTCGAAAAAGAACCCCTTATAATTATATGTTGTCTCTTTATCTTCTAATTATATAGAGGTCAATGTGATTATCATAATCTATCCTTTATTGTTCCTCTGACACTTGTCTTCTCTTATAATGAGAAGAGTCAGTTAGCACATCACGCTGACCAATTGAGTGTTGACAGACTTCAATCATATATCAGAAAGTTTAATAACTATCGTAACATACCGACTTCTACGTGTAATCGCTTCTCTTACAATTTATGATAAAAAAATTAGTTCAAAGACATCGCTTCTCTTCGCTATGTGACAGAAGTTTCCTATGATTCACACTGTCGCAACTTATTAACAACATAGTATTTTCTTGTTTTGTTATGTAAAAATAATGCCATAATTAAAAAGTTGATACTCGCATTTCCTTTTTACAAACAAATAACGAACGTTCTTTGGAAATTCTGGGGCTTTGTGCGATCATTGAATGTTTGTTAATATATTTATGTAAATAGATACTGTACAGTTATAAATATTAATTAAGAATAGAGTGACCTATGAAAATAGTGATGACTCTGGAAGAAGTACTTTAGGTATATAAGGATAGATATATTTGACACGGAGTGTATTTTGCTTACCCCGTAAAGGCTGTGATGTTATGATATAATAATATTATACGTACATGCAGCATACGAACTGCCTGGGCGGTTGACGAATGTTCATTGGCCTCGTTGACATTTATAACACCAAAGGGATCACTAGCACGTTGGCGACCTAAAAGGATTTTTTACTCCTTTTTTTTATAATACATTGAGTGCCTCGTTGGTCGAATCGCTGCAAGAGCGACGCGTTGCGCAATAATTTATACTGACCTTAAAACATATTTCCTTTGCCAGCCTCGCAAGGGAACTGGTCTGATAATATAATAATAATAGAAGATATACAGACTGTGTTTTAGATGTTTAATAAATTGCATTTTTAATCCATCATAAGTTCCCAAAAAATTCTTAGGAACTGTTAGCTCTGTAAGTATTGATACCTACTCGTTTTCGAGTCAAGGGTTATGGTTTCATTTTCCACTAGACAAAAGTACTTATAATAGTAATGATAAGTGTTTATTATTTATCTGGTTGTAAAAATACTTAAATGGTCATTACACGCAGGTGTCTTTATAGTCTATTTTCCTAGATATAACCTGTACTCAATTTGAGATGAGCTGCCCACGTATGAAGATGTTCCAAGATATTTACTTAACATAGTTTTGTGGGAATCGATAAAATTAGATATTATAAGACGCCACTTAATATTACCTCAAAGCGCTAATCTTTACAAACAGGTTCCAGGTGTCCGAGGTCGGAATGGCCGGGCATCGCTTAACAAAATGGCGGGCTCTTAATGAAATGCCTCGGCAGGCTCAGGAATCATAACGAGAATTCTGAACAAGGTCGAAGGTCAAGAGATTCTAAGGTGTTGAGATATCCTAATGTAAGGTAGGTACATAATTAATTAAAAACACATTTATATGAAGGCCAATTTAATTTTTTGTTATTCAAAAAGATGCAAATCCAGTCAATTACGGTGAACATTGGGAAAAGTTTACAAAGCACTTAGAATAATAATATAATTAAACGGTTCTGAAAAATACCGAAATGTTTTTCACCACCGTAATTGAAGAAATATGCTTAATTTTTCAATAAAACTTTCCTACGGGTATGAAAAAAGATTTCTGCTATCTAACACTCTTCGATATAACTCTAGCTAAGTAATTTGCGATGTAGGTAACAGCTGGCTCTGAATGAATATTTCACAAACTTTGAAACCAAGTTACTTTTGTATCATAAAATTAAACAAAAATCCAAGTAACAAATTCCAAACGTATTAAAAGTAATTACGGCCTGTAATCTCATAATATAGACTCACCACCTATTCAATGGTGGGAAGTAAACGTAACTAGTGTAACGTAAGACGATACTACTCACTCATCTGCCTACCTCTTAGGGGATTATACGCGTGACGTTACGTTAAATATGTACGTAATTGAAATACACGCATCTAGTCAGTATGACATCATCAGGAATTGCCAGAATGAATTGATATCAGCAAATACTTAATTGTAACAGCTGGTTGTAGACGGATTGAAAAGGTAAAGACAGATAAATGTAATAAAGTAGCAAAAGATACACTTACATTTATATTTAACAAATAGTGATTCGACAAACTTACAAACTTATTTGAATACATGACTGAAATATGCAGGTGGAAGAGAATACGGGTAGCCAACGATCCGTTTGGTTTTCTGACGTTGTTAATAAGGTGGATTAATTAAACTGTATTACATAGAAATCTTTTCGACTGCGCCGTATCCAAATTGTACAAATTAAAATGAAATTTGTACAATAACAGCAAAATAAAATATCGAACGTTCTCGCGATACAATTACCACAGCTGTGTTACGAATTTTCGCAAATAATTTAGAAGTTGTTGTTCGGAAACATTTCGACTCGAAATTCCGAAACAGTGTAAGCGCCGTTTGAACGCGCGCAAGCTTTTATTTTGAGGTGGTTCGGGTACTTCAACTATAACATTCCATTGAGATATACGACTGGAAAACTTTTTCGGTTTTGGAAAGATCTATGAAGGTACGGACTGGATGAAACATTTCGGAACTAACGGAATAGACGTTTGTATAAAATTCTTGTGATGTCCGTTCCTTTACGAGTTTTGCAGTGATCTGGAGAGCTTCATAAAAATTACTCACATTTATAAACTATTATTTTTAAGCATTTATTTTATTGCGACGAGCGATAACTAAACAAAATAACGATTCGATCGAGACGATTATCGATTCGAAGATATTATTACTAATATATTTTATTTCACGCCAGGTCCTTTACGGGATAGGCAGAGAGTACCGAGTACTAAATATCTATCCACAGACCTGACACGTTTCTTCTACACTCATACAGGGTTGTCTGTTTCGGAAACTTCACTCCTAAATCGAAGTTAATATACATATGTATTACGCACGTAAGTTATACAGAATTACAATCTTCTCTTTTCTCTTGTCTTTTATATGACAAATAACTTCGAACTTCTGCATTTGTAGCCATCGTCAAGGAAGTACTTACAAGTGACGGCGTAAAAGAGACAATTGTGTCTGAGCGTTATAAGTTTGAAGAGAAAACTTTTAATGTAAATAAGCACTCATTCCAGGAAAGATGATTAAGAAGACATAATAAAAATACAGTAAACATACTCTATCGTACTCTCCCAGTTCCCCGCGTCACAACCTTTATTAAATTTTGTAATTGTGTAAATTTTTATGTAATATTATTTAATATTATTATAATAATATTATAATTCCATAGTGGGAGGTAAACGTAACTGGTGAAACATGGGAGTGTACTACACTCCTCTGCCTACCTCTTCGGGGATAACAGGCGTGACGTTACGTTATGTTACGTTAATATTATTCAAGATGTTTTGATTTATAGTCCAGCGCACAATTTTAGAGAATGCAAAAAATTACAAAGCGAAATAAAATGAAGTCGAATGCAACTAAAAACAGTGTTGAATCGACGTATTGTAATTCACATTATTACACCGTTTTTTTTTATATACAGGATCTGTGTACCTGCAATATGAATTAATTAAAGCGTATTATTATTATGAGACCAACTAAAAAGGAAATATAATTCGTCATAAAGTTCCAATCTATGAATTGATATTAAAAGGAGTCTTTTACCACATTCTTAATCAGTATGTACTTGTTGTATAAATAATAACATAATTACCATCATCAAAATCATGATAAAATAAAAATAATAATACAGTTTGTTTTAAAATATACTTAATACCTTTATTTGTGTCGTTTTTAATCACCCGTAAAGAATACTGAATATTTTCCATTTGTGTATCTGTTGTGAATTATTTAATTTTTACTACACATGGTTTCTTGTATACAATACATAATTAGGGAAATTACGCAATCCAAATCATCACCTCATAATAACAACACAATTTACAATTCGATTGTTCAATAATAATCATAATAATTGCGTTGCGTTGAATGATTGATTTGCTCAATCAATCAACACAAATGGCTACATTCGCGCTCACCGGCTCTTAGTGATTAACGCCACGTGTCACATGACATATGTATCAACATATTATTTTGCTTCGAGACACAAAAATTATTATATTTCAACATCTATATAGAACCTAAAAGTCTCATCATCAGCAGCAGTTCACTGCTAGAAATACACCCCCCCCCCCTCCAAGAAGAGTTATACCCACAATCCCCAAGCTGGTAGCACTTATAACTGTAAAATTAGCAAAACACGGAGCGGAATCATAACATTTATGGGAAATAAATATATACTGTGTTAATATTATTGATAATGTAAGGAATCCTACATACTTCGATATACGTCACATTGAAACATATTTTATTCGAATTATTCAATATATCATATCAATGAATCGAAGATCTATGAAGAGTAATTTATCATAGACCGGCCCACGGCGACACGTCCACGTATGCAACGGATATAGCCTGGTCAGGGAAACGATTTATTACGCGCATTTCTAAAAAATTCTTCCGTACATTGTACACGGGCAATGAAGTAAATGGGGTATGAATTGCGATAGACATACTTATTATATACAAATATATATGTAGTCTAAATCATTTAGTACAGTTAAAGACGTCCTGGCCATTATTTTGTGCCAGCACAAATGAAGCAATCGCTCTGTAAATATAAGAAATTGAAATGCATTAAGTGTCCTGCGTTGTAAAGATATATAGCGCGGCATAATAACGCAATAAAACTTACTTTACGTCTGAACACTCTGAATACATCTTATTAGTTAGACGCTTGTTTCACTGATGCCCTGATGCGGGTAAATAAGCAGCGAAAATATTTCATATGTCCACGTCTGGGTGAGGCTCGTTGCTTACACCGGTTAATGCCTACAAATAACAACATTATTAATCCGTCATCATATTATAAATACTTTTATTAGTCCTCGTTAGTCGCCTCTCATAATCACGACTATCATGGCCATAGTCTGCCATGCTGGCCAACTGAACGTGGGCAAACTTCACACATACACGATATTTTACTTAATCTTATATTTAATAATAAAAAATGCACATTTTTAAGATAATTACTTATATCGGTGTGTACAGGAGTACTAATCACAGACTGTTGAATTGCAAGCTTGAAATTCGAACCACTAAGCTATCGCAGCTACCCTACAACGCTTGAAATCTATGTTAAGAATCATATATTGAACTTCCGCGCTTTGCTTTTTTTCGCTAAAGTATCGCTTATCGCTTATTCGCTCGCGGCAAAAGGACTCCGTAGCGTTCTTCATTTTCTTTATTTCCTATTACCCGGGGGTGACGCTGAATGTTCTTACTGTGAATTATGTTTATTCGTCAAATGAGAGTGAAATTGAAGCAGCGATGCCCATTCAATTTTGTCTCTTTATTTTTTCAACGCTTAAATAGAACAGACCGTAAAACACTCGTACTCGTTTTAAGTAAAATCTGGTCGTAATAAATTCCGACCGAGATAAAAATCATGTAAACCAAATCGAAAATGTGAAAAATAATTTCATACAATTTCACAAATCCCCGCGAGTACTACACTGTACATGGAAACATTTTACACATGAATTTCGAAATAAAAAAGTAAGAGCCATCACGAAATGATATTTAGCTTATAATATGCATTCATGCCACAAAAATATAAGTGTATGCATTAAATTAAAAATCCGGTTAAAATGTTTCCATTTTAATTTTAATACAAAATCATAAAATGTTATTCGTCGCCATCATTGACATTCGTTTCATACTTGCCCTCATTGACACAGGTTTGAATTTTATAATTGGCTATAAATATGTATGTTTTTATTTATAAAACCTCTAGGTACATGTGGCTTATTAGCTGTCTCATCATAAGCTCTATCGCGTTTGAAATGCGATAAAGAGAAGATAGAACAAAATCTCGCACTAGTCACTCATATTCATATCTTGTTTCATTTTCGTTTACATCTGTATTCTTTGCATGGGGCATAGAGAACAGTAGGTAGATACTGTATAATAATAGTAGTGCAATATATTTTTTACTGAAGCGCCGCTTTTCCAATTAATTTAGTGGCATTATTTTGTTAATTTTTAACTGTACCTTAACAAAGGATTAAGGTATTGTTATTATAATGTAACTGTATTAAACATATAATTAATTGTATTAAACGTAACTGGTGAAACGTGGGAGTGTACTACACTCCTCTGCCTACCTCTTCGGAGAGAACAGGCGTGATTTACGTTTTTTTTACTTTATTATATTATATTACTTTATTATATTATATAAACTCAGTGTAGTTGGTAATAGTGTACATTCGTAACTAATGTTCGTAAGGTACAAGACGCCTTCCTACGAGCAGACAATATGACAGGTTCACGTGAACACCTATCTCTGCATACAAAATGTACTTGGAAGTTGCGTGAACTGAAATTATAATTCATTCATGTCTTATTGCATTTGTAATGGAAATTGGGATTTGTAAGTAGTGAAATTTTTAACAAAGTTGTAACAAAGTGAACTGACGAATTGAACGAATGAAAAAAACATAGAGACGTCACACAAACTAGCAATGATATGATTTTTGGTTGGCTCTATATTCCCTTCACCAAGATTGATCAATAAAACTACATGTTCTAACACAAACAGGTACTTAAATACATTATGTATGTATGCATAGAAGCTTCTCAAAGTTTCAATTCAACAAGAATGCAAAGTAGCGTTTTCCTTCATTTTCGTATTTCCTCGCGCCCGTACTTAATGACATTTAACCGCGTATAACTTAATAACGGGAATGGACTGTCACTTGATACAATTTACATATTGAATGCTGTTTATACTGTCAACTCCCCGGTGTGCGTATAATGTGTTGCCATTATTTTAAAACTCCCCATTTATTAGGGGTTCTTTATGTGTTCCGTACTGTCAGTACTGCTACAATTTTGTAATTTTGAGTTGTTTAGCAGCAAAATTGGGTTTAGTTCTTGGAAATTTGGACTTTGTACAGCGAATGGTGTTGAAATTAAAACGAATTATAAATATTTCTTTATTTGTTTCGGACATATGTTATCCAATAGACATCAACATAGTCTTTCTAAAATCTAACTAATTACTACTAATACTAATATCACTAATGCTAATGTTACTAATAGTAATATTACTAATACTAATACTAATATTACTAATACTAATATTACTAATACCAATATTACTAATACTAATATTGCTAATACTAATATTACTAATATTAACCTCAGATAACACACCCATGAAGAATGAAGTTAAGTAAATCGGTATATCAATAGCGTTCAGAGACCACTCTACGTGAGATAGATTGCACTTAATTTAAGTACCATAGAGTATAAAAGAATTTCCAAGAGAAATATTCTACCTTTGAATTCTTGACATTGCTGATATTGATCGATGTTCTGCAGCAATCCCTTTATTAATCCTCGTTTTAAAAGAACTTATTATATGATATTTTATTACTCTAACTTTATTAGCTATCGCGTAAGCCATGAAGAAATATATAAAATACGAACTTGATATTTTAGTAGGACAATATCAAGAAATAATCATAATGGACATATTTATAAAGATATGGTTAAGGAATCCTGTCTTAATATGTTTTGTGTAGAGATTCAATTGTTTTGTTTACGAAGATAATAGCTGAGGAACACAAAGTCGTTACAGGTGGATGCTACAGTGCATGGAACTTTAAAAATTACATTGAATGGTTTACTAATAGAACAGTCAATGTTATTAGTTCAACAAATTGTTTTCTACTAGTACGTAATATGTACATATTGTCATGTGTTTATTGTCATGCTTGTTTCCAATACAAAACGATACTAAGAATGCTCACCGAGTACGGTCCTGGCAATCTTCTACCGAATCTCCAACTTTTTTACATTATAAGGTACCAATATATATAAAGGAAATTTAATATAGCTGTCATAAGAAATCCAGGTCACGTTCAGAGCGAGGTAATTCACAATAACATAATGTTCTTTAATCATTTACATCTACATCTACAAATATGTTAAAGTTCTTGGCACTGAGCCGTGCACGCAAACAAAACGCTGTTGTTGTATATACGAATATGTACTCGAAATTCTTGTGTAAGTACACGTCTCTTTTGATGGATAGCTTTATGTTAAAATAGACTCGAGTTCGTTCGAGGATGAGTTTCATAATAAAACTGTTCTTGTTTTTTCTTAGTACCTACCATCATTCAATACCATTTTGTTTGTATTAATATGGCCAACCCGCTTTTGGCCAGCGTGGCTAACTGTCGTCTAGGCCTTTTCGATCTGAGAGGAGCGCCGAAACGAACAATCAATCGATAAGAGTTTAAATGTTTATAAAAAAACCTGAAATTTTAAAAATTGTACAACATTCAAATTAAACTGAAAGCTTCACTATAATGTCCTTTATGCTGAATGTTTACTGAAACTTTTAAAAATCATGTAAATTCTTGAAATTGTCTACTTTAGATGATTGGGTTCTTATAATAAAAATAGGCTGATTCTAAAGGCTAATTAACTGCGTCAATTGAAAAATTGATGGATTATCTCATCTAAAGAGTATTTAACTTTCAATTACATTATACACGCAGGATTAACCCGTAAAACGACCGTTCAAACTCAGAATTATGATAACGCTAAGTAATGTATAAATCAAAACACAAGCTTTGCCTTTTTAATATAGTATAATATACTAATATTTTAAATATATTTTGTAATTAAACGTATAAATCAATGAATAAAAGAAATTCTGCAGCAACGGGCGTTAAATGTGCCTAAGCATTAATTTTCCAATTAATTTTGTAAGTGGTGACCCCGAGGG
>DWTO01003245.1:0-12825 GCA_018244755.1 Jemadia pseudognetus | reverse complement strand
CAGATAAGATGAGATTCCTCTCTCAGGTCGACCACAGATGCGCCGCTACCCCTGAGGACTAAGTTGGAATGTCTCGAAAAAGTATGTCTCCCTTACTACACCTTGTTATAAGGCAGAAATAGGTGTGGCGGTGGTGCCGCCGGGGTCGAACCACAGAGGATTCTACCACCTTCGGGTTGATTCAAGATTTGGGAATTTTATGCTTAGCTAGTTTGTAATTAGCTATGCGATAGCCCAATATTTCATTTATAATCAAAGAATTGTGATTAGTGGTCATTAGCGAGGGTAGTTTAACTTCAAATCAGATATGTAGGCATCGTTGAGCTTTGGACTAGCAGCTTAGGTGGACAGTGGTTAGGTGGACAGTGTATTACAGCCCCTTTGAAATCGAATGCGGAAGTCTGATCTTTGTAAAAAGAACCTGAATTGTTATTACACTAATTATGTCAGCCGAGGTGCCGGGGTCGGTTGAGAGAATTGAGTATCAAACATTTCTAACTTCACAGACCTGTCGCGCTTCCTCAGCATTCATCACTGTTTTTTAATACGCCAGCTGTTTTAAATATGCCTGTGGCTGAGTTACCATAACGATATGTTAGTTACGTAAAAAAAAACCTTGTACCTACAGTACCTACATTTCTTAGCTTTATTGTTCCAATTTTACTTTGAACTACGTGTCTATAGAATTGTGTACCTTGTGGGTTTCCTTTGTAAAGTTCCAATTATAACGAAACAAAAATAACAAGAAACCATTGCAGGTAAAAAACACATAAGCGTCGCTTTGAGAACTCCGCCCGATGTTAAAATAAAGGAATTGTAATGAGCGTTATATAAAAATCGTGAATTTTATATTAACTCAGAGCTAATACAGACAATAGCTTCTAATTTGTTTTGAAAAACACAGTTACCTTGGAGGTTTTTCATTAGCGTAGTTAGTAACCTTAATTGAATTAATAAGGCCGTTGAAAATATTTTTTAAAGTGTATAAAATTTTCTATTTTCATATTGGACTACAACTTTCTACACTGTGCTAATATTATATTTTATACATTTCTGAATGTGTTATATTGTCCTGACCCCTTGTACTTACGACTATCTGTATGCATTTTCATTGTATTTCTTTATATTCATTTTAAATCTCTCACGTGATATATGAGAAGTTGTCAAATTATAACGAATGATGTCGGTTCATGTGACACTGTTGCATTGCAATATCAGGTATTCACGCCCGCGAGTGGGTGGCGCCAGCCATGGCGCTGTACCTGATCCACCGGCTGGTCAACGACCCCGAGGCGAGGAGGAAGGAACTGGCTGGTGTGGACTGGTACATACTGCCAGTCGTCAACCCCGACGGTTACGAGTTCACGCGGGAGAGCAAATCCGTAAGCTACAGCTTAGACGCTAACTATCCGTGTAATTGTTTAATTAAAAAAAGTTTATATGGTTCAATCCATTTCGTATAAAATGAATACAAAGTTCTGTTAAAAATTGTTGCTTCAATTTGTTCAGGATTTAGTAAATTGTAACTGGTGTTGATTTTTAACATTACGTTACATTAATGTAAGAAATTATTCAGGTTCATCTATGCTTTAGTTAACATTTAGTATTAACTGGATACAATATTAATGTGATTGTCAACTTATAGTACCAAACTTTTTGTAGAATCGAATGTGGCGGAAGACCAGATCTAAGTCTGCGTCGTTTGAATGCTACGGTGTAGATGGTAACAGAAATTATGGATTCAAGTGGGCAGTCAGCGGAGTGTCCAAAAATCCATGCGATCGTGAAACGTACGCGGGCCCTAAGCCCTTCTCCGAACCAGAGACACAGATGGTCAGGAATATTATGATGAGTAATGCGAAAAGAATAAAACTGTATGTGTCTCTGCATTCATACGGTCAATATCTAGTGTATCCCTGGGGCTATACGGGAGACTTCTTACCTAAAGAGTGGAAGAAGTTGGACACTTTAGTACGAAAAGTGACTGCTGCTGTTGAGGCTGCTGGTGGAAGACCTTTCAGAGTGATGAGCGCAGGTCAATGGTACCCGGCCGCTGGAGGCAGTGACGACTTTGCCTTCGGAGCTGTCGGCATCCCCTACTCTTACACGATGGAATTAACTGAAGGCCACGAATTCCTCTACCCTGAATACCTCCTACGTTTGGTACTCCCACAGTTTTATGAAGGCTTCAGAGTATTCGGTGCTAATATAAAAAAAGAGTTTCCAAATTGTCGATGTTAAAAAAATCCCCTTCAGTGCTTACAATCAGATTTATTTATGAATAAATAGCCATAAAATTTTGTTCGTTTTTCATTTTACTGCTTAACATTTTATTGGCTATTGTTGAATTACGTTTTTTGCGAACTGTATGCTTACATGTGATATATGTTTGGAAATGCATTGTTACGCTTTTATATTATTCTTGATATAAAAAAAAACAAGACAGAACAATATGGGAGTGAATGTATTGTTTTTAGTTACATTTTCAATAGGTAAGTTTTATTTTAATTAAATTGCAACTATGTCAGACAGACAACCATGCATATGAAGTGGATATTACAACTTTAACATGTAGGTACACATTGTATACCTTTCTTTGTATAAACAATGAAACCATAATTACATCACGCCAGATATGTTTTTTAATATTTTCGTAATTTAGTCTAGATTTAAATAGATACCTTTCGATATTTAATTTATCTGCATGTCTACCAAGATTACTATTTATAAATTTACAATTTTTATATATATTTTATTTATTATATTTCAGTGAGCATACATTTGAGTTACGAATCCCACTGTGGGTAAGTATTATTAACATTTATAACATGGAGGTGAAGTCAATAGATAGCAATGTAACGCGGTAATCGACTGCGTCGTACGGCGGTCGACTGTCTTGTTGGCTGAGTAGTTGACGGCTAAGCATAGGGTTCTGGGTTTGTTCCCCGGATAGGCCAATATTGGGTTTATCTAAATTCTGAGTTACTGGTCGGAGGCCGGGTTCGTGCTCAGTGTATGGTAATAGACTCACGGACGTGCTTCTTGTATATTCTTTACTCTTTTCACACACACGTCGTTTTACGAAACTTCTGAATCTCGACAATAATAATAATAATGACTGCCGCGAGAGGTCCTGGGTTTCAGTCCCGCGCCGCGCACTAGGCGATTTTTCTAAATTAGATTTTCTAGTAGTTCGGAGTCTGGATATGTGCCTGGGTATGGCAAGAGGCTTACAACCCATGCCATAGTAGGACGTAGATAACTGGTAAAATGTGTAAATAAAGAGTGTACGACAGTCCTCTGCCTACCTCTTCGGGGTTTACAGGAGTGATGTTACGTAATAATAATGAAAATAATATTTATAGAAGCCAGATTTAACGTAATGGTCGTGATGGCTGAAGCGGGCACCGCTCTGCTGGGTCATGGTAAGCGTTGATACGCTTTCGCGTCGACTTTCTCTTAACAGTTAACCTATTCAGAAGAGTTCTGCTATACCTAAAATCATATATCGAAACCTGAAAGAGGACACGAAGCGATCCTATACCTTAGAGTTACCATAATAATGTAAAACTTAAGAACATTTTTTTCACGCCATGGTCCTTATGGGGTAGGCAGTGAGCAACCGAGTGCTAAAATATATCATTTCAGACAAAAGCAAATCTTAAATTAATTGTAACTCATCTAATACTGAATTGAAATTATTACATAATACGAAGATAACAATGAATGTGGCAGAAGCATATTAAGTCTACACACAACAAACAGGGATATTTGGTGTTTGGTGCCAGGGAGCACCAAACACCATATATCCATAGGGATACCCTATACGATATAGGGATACCATATAGATGGTATCCTATAGATGGTACCCTATATGGTCCCTACCCTATGGTACAATAAAAAACAGTAGAAGAGCATCATAATGGTGATAAAAGTCACCTCACTAACATTGTGTGGGAAATTGTTTCGCAAGGGACTGAGTCTGATGTGTTTTAGGTGCAAAGTAACAAGACCTTGTTACCAAGAAATGTTGGATACGCTGGTGGATCGCGACGAAGCTGAATGCGTAGAAGACGCGGCACTCGGTCCCAGTACGGTAAGATTGTAGTGTAGTACACAACTTGAACAGTAATTATAGCGAGCACACATTAATTTATTCATTATTATTAACATGTCATACCGTTAGGTGCGTTCTGGCGGAGGCAGAGGGCACCCAGGTCCAAGTATATCTATCCTCAGAGACTTCACGTGAAAAATTAACAGGTGAAATGTGATAGTGTACTTGTTGTTCTAGTCGATGGCTGATCGTTATTGATCAGCTGTCGTGGTGAAATGATTGGTCGCAATGTACAGGGTGCGTCGGGCAATATGTTCTTAATTAGACATAGTCGTCGCTCGAGGAGGCTCCCTTCTTGCACCCCTCATAGTGTACTACACTCCTCTGGCTACTTCTTTGGAGGTTACAGGCGTGATGTCACGTTCATATTCCTTCGTAATAAAGAACGCAGTATTCGCCATTTTTTCGGATATCTGTTTAATGTGCGTATGTACTATATTGTGGTTGCGGTGTATCTGTGTATTAAAACATTTTATCAACTAAACATCAGGTAAAGTTAGAATCGCAATAAAACAATGAAACGCATTTCTCTCGAATGCGCCATATTGCGAATACTGTATTAGTAATCACGAAGGCAGTATAGGAACTTGATTATTGAAACAATGTCTGTTTGCCAAATTATATTAAATGAATCTACTTTTATACGATAAGTGTCAGTGCGCACTATCGCGTAATACATTCATATTAAACAGTGCCTGATATAGGGTTAATACACAAACGTATAACGTAAACGTAGGTGCGTCCACAGCTGTTCGTGCAGCGACCGTGGAATGCCGGCATATCGATATTATCAGTTCAACAACGGTTATGTTCAGTACATCAAAATATTTTGTGTAATGTGCACAAGTTTTTGTTCTGTGTAGATCCATAAATACAATATTTATTTAAGCACACATTTATATGTACATATGTATACATATGTAGTACTTGTTCAGACATCATAGTACGGACTTTGTCTTTTTTAGGCTCAATGGCCATATATGGAATGTTGCAAGATATTTATTATTTTATTAACATTATTACCTATTACCCTATAAGAGAAGAGTGAAATGCATTCGCGAGATCACTGTATTGTCTCTTAAAATGTTTCCTAATAATTAGAATAATCGAATGTGTTTGCAGATAACAATTTTTCTAAAAGCGCTCAGTAAATTCTGCGGCGATGTTGTGGAGGTCCGCAATGACTACATGACATATGAAGGTCGATACTTATATGAGGTAACATTATATTAAATTTATTTTCTCAAGTCTCTATTATAATTATACCGCCTGGCTGTTGGTCGTGTAGGTTGCAGGCGCGACTGCCAATCGAGAGGTCCTGGGTTCAATGCCCTGCTCGGGCACCATTGGATTTTTCTAATTTAGATTTTCTAAATGTGGCTCGCACTCTGGATATGTGCCCGGTGTGTGGTAATACGCTACCAAACCATACCTTATACCATAGTGGGACGTAAACGTAACTGATGAAACGTGGTGAAATGTGCTACACTATTCTGCCTATCTCTTTGGGCATAACGGGCGTGGCGTTTTACGTACATTATATTTATAATAATACTGATTAATTTTAAATCTTCCATAAAATATATGCAGTGTCCATTATAGAATGATTATAATAATGTTTTTTTATAAAAACTTTCGTAGCAATGAATATTTTCTTATTATAAACATTAATTCAGTTTTTCGAATAGTCTCAATTGTTATACGAGACCTATTCAGATCGATGTTTAAAAGTAAGTCACAGAGACATTATGTACTAGTATATAATATATAATTAACGAAGATTAATACTATAACAAAATGCATGTTGAATTTTTCAATTTTTTATTACTACAAAAGCAATTAATGTTTCATCTCCTAACTGAAAAAAAATTGTACACTATATTATGTTAAAAGTACTGTGTAGTTCTTAGTTTAATAGAAAAGAATTAATAGGAGAAAAGTGGCTAAAACTAATCTGAAACTTTAGCTCATCTAGGCCTATTTTGTTTTACAACTTTCAGCAGCCTTTAACGTACTATCGTGTTAAGCAGTTGGTGAAGTTTTAATATCTATGAACAAAGTTCTAAAAATGGTGTAGAATAACATTATTTTTTGCCCCAAATTCATTGCAGAATGTTCTGGAATATTCCGTTCATAAAATCAGGAAATTAACATTAAGATATTATAAAATTGATGTATTCTTATTTGTGAGTGAGTTGTTATGTAACATATTTAATTTTATGACAGAATCTATTTGAAAACATATTTAATATAAGAAAAATGTATAATTTATTTCAAACATGTTGTGATTTAATAGTAAATGAATATTACAATATTATTCTAAACAATTATATTTGTTATAAAAGAACATAAATTATGGAAAGAAATATATTATAAATAAATTGTACGTATTAGTTTCTCACGAATAAGGCATAATTACATGTCAAATATTTAATCAATAGCTACTTCAAAAGAAGGATTTTTGTCATAAAAAAACTAAAATTCATTTACAGTTACAAATATTTTCTAAAAGATATTTCTAGACAACGTACTTAATAAACTTAAAATAATTAATGTTAAGTAGCTACTTACATTAACTAACGAAGATTGAGATAACTTGAGAACTGTTTTCCTCGCAAAAGGTTATTATCTAAATGAAATGTAGCTAAAATGTACAGGTGTCAATAAAGCAAGAGCGTGAGAATATTGCCGCCAAGCCGGTCATCCTCATCGAAGCCGGCCAGCGAGGCGGCTCGGGGCCTGTCGACTTGGCGCTGTTCGTCATTGAGCAACTGGTCGCGTGCCAGGAGAACAGTGACGTCATAGAGAAGGTTCACTGGGTGATACTGCCTTGTACAAACCCTGATGGATTTGAATATGTGCGCTTCGTAAGTATTACTATTATTACCTCTGGTATGTTTTATTGTAATGTAGTACAAAGACAATAAAAGTACATCATCTAGTTACAAAGTAGATTAATTATGTACTAATTGTTTATGGAGGATAATTGAAAATATATCAATAAGTGTTTGTAGTTTCATTCTGGTTTGCTGGTGGTTTTTCACCACTCTTCTCTTTTACACTTACCCTTTGCCTGGTTCGTTTCTCCAGCAAGTTCAGAACCGCACGCCTGGAATCCGCGAAGAGGTAGGCAGAGGAATTTAGTACACTTCCATGTTATACTAGTTACGTTCGTGTCCCATTATGAGGTAGATGGTGAGCCTATTGTCATACACCAGGGACAAAACTGTACTCTAGAAACACTACTATAAATTTTAATTCAAAATGCTAGGTATAAAAAATTAACAATTCCGTCATAGAAAATCTGACCCGGGATTTGAACCCAGGACCTCTCGATCGGCACTCGCGCTCGCAACCAACATGACCATCGAGGCAGACAACATCACAGTTTTAAAGTTACTTCTTACAAAGACAATGCTTCTAGGTTGTACTTCAATGACTAGTTTACATATGCAATTGTATTAAATAAAAACCTCATGTTCAATACATTCCTTTGGTTTTCCATGTCAGGTCCAATGTATGTTTTATACTCACATTTGCATTTTTAAGTATTGAAATTTTGATGTTTTTACTACTGTTTTTACGAGGTAAACCGAGTGCAGTTCTAATATTTCTAACATACACGACGGTTCGTTTCAGAATCGAGAACCGTGGTATAAAAACTTCAGCCCCACTAAGGACAACATAACATTCGGGGTGGATATAAGCCGAAATTTCAACGAGTCTTGGAACGTATGCCCTGGCACAACGAACACGTTCTCACAAGAATATAGTGGCCCGCAGCCGGCCTCAGAGAGCGAAACTTTATTCATGATAAGCGTTTTCAACAAGTACAGTAATGACATAAAAGCTTACTTATCGCTCAGGCGGGATGGGCACTCCATTCTTTACCCATATTCCGCTACAAATGGAACTACAGACGTCGAGAAGGCAAAGCAAAAAGCCGGCGACATCGCGGCTAAAGTCAATTACAGAGCCGGCACCGTACAGTGGTTTATTAATGACAGCATCTACAATATGAATGGGAGAGCGCGTTGTGGCCACAGCGTGGACTACGTACACGTTAATCACCATGTGCCCTATTCATTCGAAATGCGCGTGTTTCTCGAATCGGATAGCGACATGTTAAATAAATATCAGAAATTGCCGACGGGCTACCAAGTTTCCCTTAGGAGTGGATATTTTAGCGGAATCAGGCAGATATACACCGCGGTGGTTAACGATGATAAGGGCAACAATATCATCTAATAATCCACATCGCAAAATGAGTTCGTGTGGATTAGTTTCGGCGAGCACTCACGGGCCCTATAATCGAAGTATATAGGATAAGAAACTCGTTATGTAACAGGTCAAAGTGTGCCGATAGAAGATTCTAGATTTATTACGTAAAAATTTGTAAAACATATTTGAATTAGAAATTAATGTGTACTTTCACGTACTGCTCGTATCTAAAGGTATATGTTATTTTTTTAGTATATAATGTTGTATCTACGTTGGAGGAGTCGCTTTTCCACTTTTTGGTAGGATGTCGGTCATGCGCGTAGGAGATGAAGAAGCGCGCCTGCGCTAGGGGTGGGGCCCGGTGCCGTTCGGCCCGCTATCATTCTGTAGTCAGTCGCGGCCTCGGCCTCGCGCCTAGCTCAGTCTTCTCCCAGAGCTCTTGCTCTGCCAGTACCTCTGCCGAGAACTCTGCCGCCGCTCGCGCTAAAACAAATTTTACTCCTTCGTTTCTTAAGTTTGCCGTTATAAAAAATTCTTTTCCACTTTCTATTATTTTCGGTGTGTTCGTATTTTAATTTTGTTTTGCTAAATAATAAAAAATAAGAATTTGGGGGTAAAAAAAACTTTTTGAATTGTTTTCCGTAATTATTTTGTGTATTTTTTAAAATGATCGGGGGCCGAGCATCGTGTCCTGTCATGTAAGTATGGTATACAATTTTTCAGCTCTCATACATTGGTTCTCAATGTTGGTTCCGGGTCGGCTGAAAGACGGAGATGGGCGGAAGGCGGTGCCGACGGCAACAGGTAGTACGGTAACGGGCGTTGAGGAACCCGCCCGCTACGTTTGGCAATTCTGTTAAATGTTCACAAACGCCCCGGATATAAAAAATATTACGTTAATTAATTGTGACGTCTTATAAAATTTATCGGTCTAATTTTCTTAGTTCTCTCGTTGAAATGTTTTCGCAGTGTTGCTAATATCGGTCTTCAATACAAATTATAATAACATTTATTTGCAATTACTTTTTATTCAAAACGTCAAATCCATTTCTTCTCACAGTAATTCCTAAAAACCGTCTTCTTCAAAATAGCTTTCTTAAAATACTAATGTTAATAAGATCTTATAAATTCTAAAATTATGAGCTATTAAAAGTCAGTTTCCCTAGAATAATCTTGCTTAATCACTTATTGTCCATATTTGGTTAACGACGGTTCGTTGTTGATTGTATTTAAACTTTAATGAGTATTATTTTTGACTAGTACGGCTCTGTGATTTTGTTAAAAATACATAAATAAACGTTGTTTAGAATTTCCATACAAGGGCTATTTTAATTTTATGATAAAATATTAATTTTTTCTATGTCCAAGTCACATATAAATTAAATCAGTGTTTTCGTTTATTACATTAAATCAATTAAATCTTTGTTTCTTTATATTAGCAGATTTTACAATGTTGAAGTAAGTTTTTAAACTTCTGAAATTAAAAAAATCTTTTTTGATACTTTTTCAAACTTAATCTGTACCTGTTTTAAATGGAATTCTTCTCTTATTAAATTTAGATATTTCCTTTCTAATATTCGTAAGTTGATTTTCTTTTAAGACTAATTTTAACAGTTTTCTCCCACATTTCAAATTCCAAATCCAAGCATTGTATTTGTATTATTTGGTAGAAAAAAGGGAATACAGTTTTTTTTCTTAATAACGTTTTAACACAAGAGTTTACAAAAAAAATATTAAAAATCTTCTTGACGAATTTGGAAATAAAATAAAATTTCTGGTAATAATAAATTATAATTTCTAGTTATTAAAAGATCCCTTGCTTTTTTACAGATAAATAAAAATAAAAAACTGTTATCTTATTAAATAAAAAATAAATATCGTACAACTTTACTTAGCGTTTATTTTCATATGTGCGTTAAACATACATAAGAAATATCTTAAATCCGTTAGTTGTACAATTGCTTTTGTACAATTTTCAACTGGGAACACGAACAGGGCTAATAAACGCAAATTCACAGTTATTGAACGTTATTGCGGCTAAACCCTTTCGATTATCGCGAGGGGCGAACTTTTGAGTGGCGATAAGAATATCGATCGTTCTCATTAGCAAGTCGACGCATATCGCTAAGATAAGCGATGCGGGTGCCTAACGTTAGCCGGCCCACATGTAAAATGAATAGTTTTGTGCGCTATGTAATTTTTCGTACGTAGATATATAGTTATACTAAGGAAAAACGTCCAATTGAAATATAAATTCTCGTATTCGTACGTTAAAATAATAATTTAAAAATGAAATGTGCACTGCATTTCATTTCCTTGAAATTATAAAACTTAAAACTGGACACAACACTTATATGAAACATAAAACTGTTATTTAATTTCCTCGTAACTAAAAAAAATATCTATAAGAAAATATAATTTATGTAGAACCTACTGTTTTGGTATTTATGGTTAAAACATTTGAAATATTGTATTCTTCGAAACTAGGTCAGTAAGTCATTGATCACGCTGTTGATGCCATAAAACTAAAATTACGTAACGTAGACGCCTGACATTTTTTAAATATTAAATGGAACGTAATAAATAGTGGAAATGTAATGCTATAAGAGTTTAAAAAAATATCGCACCTGATTACTACACGTTGGGCGCCAAATTAATTTTTATATAAACTCTTGGTCGAAGAAATACCACACAGAGAACTAGAAAAAAGCGCATTAAGGCATAAATATATTAAACAATGAAATGGTTAAATATATTCCATGAATAGACGAAAATATAAAATTCAGCATGAAAGAAGGATGAAAAAGTACTTTAGGATTGCAGCCACGCGATGCTGCTGCGACAAGCAGGGGCTTCGCAGCGAATAAACTTCAAGAGAAACGTCATGTAAGTATTTAATGTTTTTAGTTCTACACAAATATAAAAAAAATGTTACTTTGTTAAGGAAATTTGGTTTCGGTTTTTTTTTACAATATTGATTCGTTAAAAACGTAACGTTGAAATGCAGAAAATTAGATGGAATATATAGAATATATAATAACATAGAAGAAGATTGCTGAATTCTCGAAAATCGATTACTGAAATAAAGGGTACATATTGGTTGGAACGGTTGAGTATGGAATTTAATTCGACAAGTTACAATATAAGTGTTTAGTTGTCGACCCCTTTCACTACTGCTACTTCAAAGGGTTTGGGGACCTCATGTTTAATATTACATATATTTGGGACCCTACAAGTTATTTCCTCGAATTCTGCGGAAAAAGTTTACAACTGTATGAAATGCTTTGTATTTTCAAATGTACATTCAATTACGTAAGTCTTTCAATATAATACTTATTATATACTTATTTTGAGTAGTACGTTTTTCATTAAATCCTTTTAAAATATTATGATTCATATTGTTGCGATTAGGCTTTAAATACTGATTTTTGCTCAACATGATTTGTACTTTGGGCTATTAAAAAAAAAAAAATTATAATATGAAAAAGGAAATTACATAAGGCTATGTTACGAGAATAGATTATTTTTAACCGAATGTACTTAAAAGTTAGCAGATTTTAAAAACAAAACTTCGGTTGTATAAGTTTCTTTTTAAGTCTTTAGCGTTTTCGGTTTAATTGTACTGAGTCTTCGTGTTAGTGCAAAAACAAGTGGAATTTCGGTTATTAGTATTCGCACATACAACTAATAGCTCAGAAAAAAACTATCAAAGTAGAAATTTAATTTAACAAGAAATTATTAAGAACATTTTTTTTATTAAATCCTACATAAAATTAGTATTTTTTCTGTTACATGACATTATAATTAATATTTCAAAATGTAAAAGCATTTTTTTGCTTCTCATAATGTGCTTAAGAATCCCTTGGCAAGATGTCAATTTTATGGTCGTAAGATAAGTCGCCTAACTTTTTAGGTCAATTTTTATGGTATTCAGGTATTATTCATTCCGCTGCCCGTTTGAGACGAAATGTTAAAGAACATAATTTATTAATTTTGCAACGTAACAAAATGTATTATTTGAATATCTCACTACACTTTCTCATTTACAAGTAGATATGTAATATGTACTTGTACTTATATAAGAAGAAAACTGAATTATGTATAATATAATCGTAAGTCATGCCTGCCTCGTTGGCCTAGTGGCTGTAAACGCGGCAGCTGCTCAAGAGGTCTTGGGTACCATCCGCTCGTGCTCTAAAATATTTCAAAGTTTTTCTAATATGTAATTCCTAATCCTAGCACGGGGTGTAGATTCGTGCGTGTAGCCCACTGACATATACAGTGGGCTACCACCTATTCCCTGTCTTGTATAAAATACGTCGTGGAAATTGGGCAGTACTCCACTTCTCTGTCCAGACCTTCGTTGCAATACAGGCGTGACGTTGAGTTATAATTAGTGACCGACCGAAGGTTCGGTTTCGGTTTCGGCCAGTTTCGGCCAAAAAATCTAGTTTCGGCCTTAGTTTCGGTTTCGGCCAAAAAATGGC
>DWTO01003244.1:0-12826 GCA_018244755.1 Jemadia pseudognetus | reverse complement strand
TTATACTTACGTTTTGAATCGACTTATATTATTTAATTTCACGAAATTGCACTTGATTTTTGTATGGCTTTAATGAAACTGTAAGACTGTATGTGCTTGACTGATAGGACGGACCCAATCATACATTTGCGTTGACAACATCAGTAATAAAGGGTGTGCTATATTTTACTCCTCACGTCTTGGACGTACCATGGCTCCCACCACCAGTTAGTAGAATCCAATATAACTTAAGACACGGAGGGATGACGTAGGTGTAGAAAACTTTACAATTTCGATTATGTCGTAAATACCTACAAATCGTGAAATTATGAATTTACAATAAAGACAACATCGGGCACATATCCAAACTTCGAGCTTACTACTAGAAAATCTAAGTTAGAAACATCCAATAGTGCCCGACCCGGAACTTGAACCAGAACCTCTCGCTCGACAGTCACTATCTTCATTGCTTCACTAATTTTCATTGTTACTGAATTCTTAATAACAATAATTTTCTCATCAAATTCAAAGTGTGACTAATGATTGGAATTCAGTTTGTCCTGTTGATACTACGACAGTGTAATGACAGATAATAATAATACAATATTATTACTATTACCTATATAATATTGTGTACCCACCATGTAACATTAATGCACAGGCCGCGTAATCATCGAACCACCTACACTGATGAATTTTATTAGTTGTTGGACGTCAGTGTTGCCACTTTGGAAGACCTTCGAAGTCCATTCAGCTCGTTAAAAAGCGCTACTCCATTTGACAATCAATATCGATGATTTAGCCGCGTCACATCAATGTGACTGGTAACAAACGTTAATGATACTACAATTTTTAGGGACATCTCCACACATCGCCACTCGATTCAAAAGCGAGCATCAAGAGAATTTGTATTATGGTAAATCAAAGTTACATGTAAAGTTAAACATATACTTATGTATATAGACAAAGTCACACCCGGAAACAGAGCAAATACTTATGATCATCATGTGTCCTGGGTCAGAATCTAGAATCTAAGCCACGACCCCTTTCTCCGCAGTCAAATGTACTGACCACTGGCTCAACGAACCAATTAACGTTTCAAAAGGATTTGGATTTTTCAACATATTTAAAAGTATACAAAAGAAAATTCTTATTTTATCCTAGTTAACTCTTTTAAAATTCTTCACCCGTGTCTAATAACCGTTAGTAAACTACCCGTAAGTCAAGCCGAATTTGACTTGTGGGGTGATAAAAGCGAATTGGTTTGAGTAATCGACTCATTGGTGCTTTTCCGTTTGCTCTGCAAACTGGGCTGACACACGTGTTTTGGTGGTGTTTCTTTGCAACCAAGGTGTGAAAACTGCTGTCTAAAATTTGTATAATCAATTTCAATTAATCTAGTGTTTGCCTTATTCAAGAATGGATTTCACTTTCATTCTCCACTTAAAGCTAAAAGGGTAAATTGAAGTCTTGCCTTGGAAATTTTCTCCTTTGATTTGCTTACCTCTACATGTATATATAGTTATGTACAGTAAAGTAAATAAAAAGATAATGTATACATTCTTTTTATCGGTCTCCTCACATAATGAGATGCTATGCATAAGCATAGCATAAGGCTTGTATCTATTATATTAAATTAATATTCTACACATTTAAGATACGTATTATATCAGCTCGATGTATCTCTTAATTGTTTAGACATTCAGAAGTACGTAAATATACAAGCGCGTAAATTTATCATACTCACAAACTGTTTACAAAACACGAAGAAGTCTCCTTTGTATTTTGTTTACGTATACATCAACCGAGGAATTCAAAAAATATTATATTTTGCCGAAAACATGTAACAAGAAGGGAAGTCTCTACGTTATTCAAACACGAGCTGTTTCGACTAGAGAAAAACAAAAAAAAAGTAGTTTTTGGTTATATTAATTCTATGAATATAATATTATAATAAGATTTCACATAACAACACCTCAGAATAAACGTCGATTAAAAACTATTATACATATATATTGGAATCCTAGAGGGTTTCCATTTTATATATATGTCTAAATAGTGGATATTTCGAGTAGACCGCTCTCTACTAAATAATCACGACGAACTTATTTTATTTGATTACATAAAATTTTATTTTAAAGGAGATTAGGCAAATTCGAAAGATATTAATTTTTAAATTAACTTGGTGCGACTGACGTACTCGCAATAATCAGTTCCTCTATTAATTTTATATCTATTAAGATGAATGAGCAGCATGCTTGTAAGCTTATAACAAATATTTTTGAACATTATCGCCAACCTGTAAATTTATTTATTTATTCTTGTATAACAACTTAAAACTAAGGGGTACAAGGGCGTACTTAATGCCTAGTGGGATTATCTCCCAGTCAACCCTGGGTGATGGTGAAAGTGTGTGGTAGGCGCTCACCTAACTCCAATAAGATATATACATATACATACACAAATACACATACACACATACATATACATACACACATAAATATACATACACACATACATATACATATACATACACACATACATATACATACACATATACATACACACATACATAAACATACACACATACATATACATACACACATACATATACATACACATATACATACACACATACATATACATACACACATACATATACATACACACATACATATACATACACATATACATACACACAAACATATACATATACATACACACATACATATACATACACATATACATACACACAAACATACATAAACATATACATACGTACATAAGCGATATATACATAATAGAATAATCCGAAATAGTAATATGATACATACAGATAGTTTTGGCGCACGTTAAATTGTCTACGATATTACAAGAACTATGTATCTTGTTATACAATAGGTGTTTTTTTGTGTATTACGGCTAAACCTTCAAGGCACCCTGTGAAAGTTGCTGAGTTGTGCGGGATTTATACCACACTAACAGTCTCTCCGTAATCTTCCTTTGCGCTTAGAGCAGGACTTCGGGATCTCCAACTGAACACATAGTAGCCCTCCTAATCACTAAAGTTTCTACGCCACAATGTGGCCACACATAACGCCGACCTTAGCTCATATTCTGGCTATAAACGTCAGGGATAATTCAATATATACTTTGGTAGGTATTTCATGGTTTTAATACTTTTATTGGGTATATCATCATCATCATCATTATGTAATGTTACAATCAGAGATGGAAATTGTACAGTCAATCTGGCTTAATTGTGTGAAATTAGTCCAATTGATGAAGACAAATACGCAGTCGTCAGTGTACTCACCGACGAATCGTGATCTATTAAAATTTGTTAACTTTTAATATGTGACAATTTAGAGTTTTTTTATGTCGGTCTGCAATCTCAAGAAGACTTACAAAAGAATTATATAAAATATGCACGTAATATAGAAATACATATATAAATAGATCTAATCTAATGTTTTTAAAATTAC
Organism: Jemadia pseudognetus; assembly: GCA_018244755.1. Taxonomy (NCBI): domain Eukaryota; kingdom Metazoa; phylum Arthropoda; class Insecta; order Lepidoptera; family Hesperiidae; genus Jemadia; species Jemadia pseudognetus. The sequence goes on along the minus strand of DWTO01003244.1, from coordinate 9,362 downwards.
CTTAATGCATTTTTTAATTATTCTACATATGTACGAACTGCTTACCCTTTGCATGTTAACGATAATGCAAGTTTTAAAAAAATAATTGTATCTGTTAGCTTAAAATCCATTAGACGTCATTTCCTTGTTAGAATTATAAATTAGTCTCGATCACTAGAACTGTTATAAGAAACTTGCAAGAAATAATAACACAAACTGATTTGGTTCAAGTCACGATTGACCGACCTACAAACGAAAAATAACTCACGAATGAATGATCTATAGAATGATGTTCGACACAGATTCTGTTCATGCTATTATCGAATATTGTTTCTAGTCGGAACAAAGCTTAAAGATATAATCAGACATCAAAGATCTAGCACAGCAAGCGAAATAATAACGTTACTAAAATATATATAAACAAAAGCGAAAATTGAAAAGACTGTTATTTTGAATTCACTGCTAAACTCACCTGAGTGTTATCATGTTATCAAATCAAATACATGCTTTTGTCTGTATTGTAATAGCTGGACTGACAGCTGGAATTGAAGCTGATTGGTTCAACAACAGCAACGAAACAGCCGAGTTGTTTTTTAACAAAATTTCATTGCCATTTAAGAGGTCTTTTAGATACCAATTTAGGTCAAATTTGAGGCGAGATGCCATGTTTGTTCAGAGGTATACAATGCTAACGAATACACAAGTAAGCGTTATTCTAAATAATACGCAACATCGTTTCTGTGTGTTTATGAAACCATAATATTTCAAAGTGAGACATTAAAATTTTTATTTTGAGTTTCTAATTGGAGGCCAAATTTATCTGGCGTCAGGGGAGCGAACCGATTGTTTCAATTTGCGAGTGTTAAGTGAGTACTAAAGATTGACCCCTCTTTGTTGACCCTGGTTACGTCAAGACGCTTGATGTGAAGAGCCAATCGAACAACCAATTCTGTATTATGTCTCATGTAGACCCAATAAAAAATAAATAACATAACATGACACCTGCAAATCCCCGAAGAGGTAGGCAGAGGAGTGTAATACACTCACAAGTCTAACCAGTTATGTTTAGGTTCCACTATAGAATGGGTGGTTAGCCTATTGCCATATCAAAACTCCAAGCCACTACTAAAAAATCTAAATTAACATACAAGCTTTCATTAATATCGTACATTACACCATAAAAGTAATAATAATTTGTATCAATATGACTTGGACGTTGACGAGGTTTCCCCATTGTTAACCACCAAAAACAACCGGGACGGGCTCCGAAGTACGAAAAAGTTCGTGACATTTTACCATTTGTTATCACCCGTCCAAGTGATCCAAGAGATATTCACGTCCGATGCTACGTAAGCGTGTCAGAGCTACATGCGCTTTTTTAATTTACTCCTTTATTCAGGTTAATATATGTGAATGCTAAGGTAACGATGTTTGTTAGTCGATTATGTTTTCACAGTTTCACTTTAAATGGTGTTTTATGGCTTCTTTCTTGTAGCAACATTATTTTGGTGTATACGTATGGGACATACGCTTATAAGAAGGCTCAAAGACGGTTAAAAAACATTGGAAGGAATCGTTAGTCACTATTCCGCATGTTCGTCAATCTGGCGACTAGAGCGTGAAACTATGGCGAAGTGGCGGAACATGCTGAATTTATCTTTTTGCCTTAGTCAAATTTAAAGCATCAATTATTAGCCTAGTGGGTTAGTTATCAGCTTCCCGCTTTGGGGTTTGTTAATTCTAAAACGGACGCTTCTACAAAGTTACGTCACTAACACTACATAAATATCACTTACACAATGAAAGAAATCATTGTGGGAAACATTGTGGAAAACATTGAGAGAAACATTGTAAGAAACCCTGCAAATAAAGGTTTTCCATTATATTCTATGAGGTATATGAAGCTTGCTTTATGCTTTCAGGGGCCCGAGTCTCACATTTGAACTATGAAAACCATGATTTATTTATTTATTAAAACCTCATTTAAACTAACATTACAGGATAGTCCCAATTCGTTAATTTCAGTGACCTATATTTATTAAAATATATTAATAAGATATTATATTTATACACAAAAAATATATATAAACTACATACAATATTTTCATGTAGTGTAATTACGATAAAACAAACGACACATCATAACCAAAGTTGAACAGCAACCTTTACAATGGCAAGGACATCACAGGAGTACAAGGTGATTAGCAAAACTGACGTCGGTATCGTTTAATTAGCACTTTAGTCCGTACAAAAAATTAGCAACACGTACATTACTGGACGTTAGTACATTAGGCACTGGGTGCTGGTACATACCCGAGTCGATAACAACGTATATATAATATCCGAGAACATATAAACATTGCCATTGCAGCAAAATTATGCTTGTAGTATTGGAGTACTTTCTTATTGAATAGATTAGATGAATCAGATAAAGAGAGATATTAGTACTTTCTTCGATAAATAAAATTCATCCCATTTTGCTTAAAAATGGTAATATAAATTTAAGTCCTATATTAAATTAGTTCCGGTTTTCTTTGTGTGAACTATTAGCTTCAATATTTTAACTAGGTATATATTAACTATTAACACTTTATTTTACAATGTAAAATGGCGATATCCAAATCAAGGTTAAGCTCGTATTTAAGTAAAACATGCATAATAAGAAGTCATTCCATTTATAAACATTGTATAATTGCAAGAATGTTGTTGAATAAATTTTTACTATAATTAGAATTACATCGTCAAATCCTTAACCGTACCACAGACACTTGTAAAACGTGTTAAAGACTTATAAAATTTATAGTACTATATTGGCAAACGAAAGCTGAAATCAACATCCACCAACGAAACGACAATACACCAGTTGTTCGCTGGTTCGCCGCGTGGTGCATATTTTACAATTTAGATCAAAAATTAATGAGTCGATTTTAATAAATGAAGACTACAAAAACAATTTTAGTTTAATTTACAGCAAAGTGTATTATCACACCTGCAATCCCCGAAGAGGTAGGCAGAGGAGTGTAGTAAACTCCCACGTTCCGCCAGTTACGTTTACGTCCCACTATGGAATTGGGTCTATTGCCATACACTGGACACATTTCCAGACCACGAGCCATATTAGAAAATATAAATTAGAAAATCCAATAGTGCGCGAGCTGGGATTTGAACCCAAGACCTATCGATCGGCGTTCGCGCTTGCAAAACACACGACGAATGAGGCAGTATTCGACAATTTAAAGCAGTCCGTAATCAACTTAGTATCATCTTTCGCTAGTGTTACGAATTCAAATATGTATTAACAAATAATTTCCCGAAGCCCAATTCTATATATGAAGCGTACCAAATGTTACTAATGCAACGTTCTCTATTTCTGGCGGCGCCTTCACGCATGAATGCATTATTTTTAAACATTCAATCGCTGTTCCCCATATCACGATCGAAAACATATTTCCTTAGCATGTTTGGTAGTAAACGTTGGCCGTTTGCCATGACGGGTTACGTTCCTAGAGATCTTTGTCATGGACTTGCTTAGTTCTCAGGTCCGAAAACAGCTGTGAACTGTTTCGACATTATCAGATCATGTCATAATGTACCTAATTAATATCTACATAAGCACATGGCCACTTTAATTTACATCTGTCCATTATGCATAGACATCGTATCATTGTCTTCGGTACAATTGATGATTATGTCAATTTATCAATGTTGACTTAATAGTCGGCGTAGAACGATAGTCATGGTTAGTTTACGTATATACATACATATATCCATATGGAAGTTCAATGATAGCAAGTGTAAAAGTGATTTTGTGATCAAATGAAATGTTCAGAGTATTTTTATAACGTTCCGTGTAACTAAATAACGTTAAAAAAAACTTAACGTCACGCCTGTAATCCCCGAAGAGGTAGATATTCCTACCGAGGAGAAATATAGAACATTCCCACGTTTCACCAGTTACGTTTACGTCCCACTATCGCATAGGTGGTGAGACTATTGCCATACACCGCGGGCATATCCAAACTCCGAACCACTACTAGAAAATCTAAATTAGAAAAACCAGTAATTGACCCTAGGTCCAAGCGATCGACAGACGCACTTGCAACCAACACGATCAACGAGGCAGTCAAGTAATCAAATAATTACCACGATAATGAACTGCAATGTAAAGAAAGGGGCCCAGGATATGCGGTTCCCTAATGCTTAAAACTTTGTTAAATAGGTATATCGCTATTGAAACCTAACTTTGTACGTCATAGGTCGGTAAAATATTCCTTGTCACGTGGTTTGCACAAGTGTTTCCGTTCGTTCATTTATCGGTAACACTCCGCTACAGCTGCAATATGACGCATACTACATTAAACTGATTAATACGTGGAAGTGATCAATTTATGATTTAATCTCCTTGTCGATTTTAATAACTCGAGTCAATCAATTATACAATCCGAGCTCACTTAGAGAAAATGTTCAGAATAAGGAGCCATGTATAGGGAAAAAGGTAGTCGGGTAAGCATGGAGCACGAATTTCAAACCATTGGGTGCAGCAGATTGTACAATATTAAACGTAACATGATTGTCGCCAGTAGCTTCTTGAAGAGGTCGGAACAGTAGTGGAGTACGCACACTCCCACGTTTCACCTGTTACGTCATACCCTACACCTTATCAGGGAACAGGTGATGAGCCTATTGCCATACACCGAGCATAAGTCCAAACTACCAGTTACTATTCGAAATTTCAAGATAGATAAATAAGTACCTAGTACCTGACACGGAGTGGAAACCTGACCTCACTAGACTAACGAGACAGTCAAATAGCAAGCAGGCAGAACGAACAGTTAAAACGTATTAAAATTTAAATATTCAAATTTAAGTTACACAACGTGACAAAATTACTTCTTTGTAACAATGTAAAATCACACCTGTAATCCGCGAAGAGGTAGGCAGAGGAGTGTAGTACAATCCCACGTTTCACCGGATACGTTTACTTCCCATTATGCAACGGGCGGTGAGTCTATTGGCATACACTGGGCACACATCCAGATTTCGTGTCACTACTAGATGATATAAGTGAGAAAAATCTAATAGAGCCCGACCCGCGATTTGAACCCGGAACCGGGATCAGCTCGGCGGTCGCGCTTACTACCAACACGAGCAACGTGGCAGTCACTTTGTCTTTAGATTGTTTTATTATAAGTTTCAAAATGAAGTTTCAAAGGGTACGTTTCTTTAACGCCAAAAATTTAACAAATTTGCATCAATTAAAAATCTTTCTGCCAAAACAAGATGTAGCAACGTAAAATTGAATGCGCACAACGTACGCCCACCTTAAATATGGTATATACATCTGATTATTCAATTAAACATAGATATATTTTAACACATTTTACAGATATCACAAACATCACACAAAAACTTTTAATATACGTGAACTACCTATTATTAAAAACAACGAATGAACAAATATAGGAATTAATTAGGAATTTTAAAAAAATCACGACATTATAGCTAGGGGAGGCCTAATATGTCCATCAGTTTACTGAGATTGGCTGGTAATGATGATAATTGCAGACACATACATGGTTGTCACTAATAATCTGTGGGCTAGATTAGTTTCATTTTACCATTTATAGGTAAATAATATAATAAGATTTATATCGCTGCCCTGCGCTAGAACATACTAAAATTGGTCATTGACATGACCGATTGTTGAGTGTTCATAAAAATAAAAGTCATAGAAAAATTTTGAGATACGTTGTGCTAAAGAGAATTTTCTACGAATCTAAGTGGAAACGGAACACACGTTAAAGAAACGCGTTACGATTGATAGCAGCGATGATTTTCTTCGTTGTATGTATTTATTTATAGTGCTGTGAGAATCGTTCACAACACAAGAGCTTGTATTTTATGGAAGTTGTAATTACTACTTTATTATGTACCTAGATAACGTGTTGGCTGATAAACCTTGAGGTCTCGAATTCAGTCCAACGAGGCAATAAATGACTAATTCACATTGCGAATATTATGCCGTGGACATCACTATCTATCGAGAAATTAAAAGGTGCATAAATTTACTTCATGCCTTTAACTTCTCTCTCTGATTGTGTACCTTAATGCTGAACCCAGATTTTACACATGTTACAATAACGATACGAAACACGGATTAAAATAATACATAAATAATGTGAGATTATTTTTTTTACAGAAAAATTTTAATTTCAAATATTTTTCAATGAATCATTTTATTCATTAGAATCAAATGTTTTTTCTTGTAAGATTTTAATCAATAATAAAAGTAAAGAATTACGATTCAGGTCCACTTCACAATAATAATTGATACATTTTAAAGCAATTAACTTAAATGTCGTTTTAACGCGTAACGTTCTGATATTAGCATTCGTTAACGTTCGACCAACGAGGCAGTTCGTTACTGCCTCGTTGGTCATGTTGGTTGCAAGCGCGACTGCCGATCGTGAGGTTCTGGGTTCAAATTCAGGGTTTTTCTGGATTTTTCTAATTTAGATTTTCTAGTTGTAGCTGCAAGTCTGGGAATGTGCCCGGTGCGTGGCAATAGACTCACCACCTATACGATAGTGGGACGTAAATGCAACTGGTGAAACCTGGGAGTGTACTACACTCCTCTGCCTATTTCTTTGGGGATTACCGACATGATGTTACGTATGTTCCATTCGTTATCTAATGTCTAAAATTAACAGGAAGCACCAGTTCGTTCATCCATGATCATTTATGCATATGAATAAATTTATGTATCATCTGTGATTTCGAAGTAAAAGCTTCATAATAAAAAAATCTGAATGTCATTATCATTTGAACGTTTCCGAACGTGCGTTTTTCAAATTACATTTGTCTGTTTGACCGGGCAAACTTCCAAAACGACGAACCCCTTTTGGCTAGTTTTTCATTGGCAGTTAGCGGGAATTTCAGTGAGAAATTTAAGCCATGTAAGAACAATCGCGAACAATTAAATAATTTTATAGGCTTATGTTTTGATATTTAATTGCAAGGCGAATGAAGTTCGGGGCGTTTGCTATCAACAAATGAACAATTTCCACGATAATATTTGAACAAGAGTAAGAATGTGTTTTATATGACGAATGTGCAGGTGTTCCACATTATTTGTTAGATTAAGAAACGTTCATTGCGTGCTTCACATTTCCCCTGAATAATAGAGTGTCATGACATGTTAAATGGACACGCTAGACAGTACCTACATACATACAGTTGTTGTTTATGTAAGAACATTTATATACCTACTACAGTATTCATTGGCTACATAAGCTTTCTGCACTTATATAACAAAAAATAAAAATCCAGAATGTAGACGACGTCGAAGACGATGAATGGTGAAACCGAAAAGAAAGTCAAAGATCATCGGACTAAATTTTATGGTAAAAACTAGTCCAACTCACTCGTACTTTGTGTGGATAAATTCCCAAGCAAACATTTTAAAAATTTACCCCAAGGCATAACGTGACCTGTGACGCATATATTCTACACAAACGTCTGTTATTTATGTTTAATGTCTACGAGGACACTGTTAACAGTAACTGAGGAACTGCTGACGTCATCATGAGCACAAAATTTCCGTCATACATTTTCAGTATGACCAACGATCACGCCGTTAAACTGGCCCACCAGTCGTAAAATGGATTATATACCTAAATGACGTAAGGGTCTGCGTTACAATGCATATGATGATACTTGGTAAGTTGGATATATAGGTACCTACTTAGAAAATAAATATTCTAATGAGATAAATAGATACATTTCATTTGCAATGCTTAATAATATGATTTTATGTGTACGTGTAAAATATAAAAGCAATGGTTTGAAATACGACACACGACAGATTCTAAGTAGCGACTTGACCAACGTTTAACATGATGGTTTCCTTCGTAGATCGTATGGGTCATGGTACGTATATTGTGCACGAAATTCAACATAGATTTTAGATTCTCAACAAGTAACCTAGCAATAATTAGAAGTGCTAAAAATATATTTATATGATCGCTCTGTAGGCCCGAGTACAAGAGTAAACGAGTAAACCCGAGATACGTATATTCGTAACAATAACATAATTTGACTGTGAACATAAGCCAAACACAAACCAAACAGTGTTTATTATTTTACTATAGAGACATATATTACTTTTATATACCTATTTATATTTCTTTTGTCAGTTTGTGACTGTACTAATAAACGACTAAACCGATTTTTATGAACATTTTGTGCATGATTAAGTCGATTCTAGAATGGTATAGATTCACAATTAAATAGGACAAAAATCGGTAATTTTTTGGAAGTTCGGAACTTCGAATTTCAGCAGGTGGCATTTGTGGTCGATCCATACTTATTATAGAGACCGACGTGTTATTCAAAACTTATTTATTATTTTATGCAATTGAGTAAAATTTATTACATTTTAAACAGTTTTTCGTTACATTTTATTAGCATGAGTAAAGGACTATTATTGGAAAATTTTAAAGGTATGATCGACACATTTCATTGACTGAAAACAATTTCGTGTCATTAAAAGGTGTGTGTGCGTGTACATTACAATGCCGAGGAGAACACTAACTGACATAGATTGAAATATGAGGCTGAAAGATTATATGAAATTTCGTCATACGTAACTTCACGCCTGTAATCCTTGAAGAGGTAGGCAGAGGAATGCAGAACACTCCCACGTTTCACCGGTTACGTTTACGTCCCACTGTGGAATAGGTGGTGAGCCTATTGCCATGCACCGGTCACATATCCAGACTAATAGCAACCACTATTTGCATATTTAAATTAGAAAATTTTGTAGTGTTCGACCAGGGAATAGAACCCGGGACCTCCTGATCGGCAGTCGCACTTGCAACCAACACGACCAACGAGGTAGTCAATTAAGAAAATGGTTACAAACATATTATTAGGAGGTTATAAAGAAATTGTTAGGAGATTAGCATTGCCGGCAACACAACGGTAATCATTAATCGAGTGGCGAGTCCCATCTACAACAATCAATTTACCAATATCATCACTATCTGTATCGCTTCGGGTAAAGGGTGGCGGGGAGGCCTTGCATAGTCGACAGTGACCCATTTGTTGTTCATACCTCACAGTGACTCACCCGATAAAATATTCACCTACATGCGGTAATCACTGTTGAACCATATAAGATTTTTATCCACGAATGCTTCCTACAATTATCAGGAGGTAGGTTACACCTACACACAAATGGCTATACATTATTTGAAAATAAACATACTAATTATTATATGGCGTACGGCAATAGGCTGTTTCCTAATGTGACGCAAACGTATCTGATAAAAAAATAATAATAATTAAAAAAAACATACAGACGAATTGAATACCTCCTCCTT
>DWTO01003243.1:0-12826 GCA_018244755.1 Jemadia pseudognetus | reverse complement strand
CATTTATTTTTCATTTTTTGGTCGAATTTTTTATAAAAGCGTATTTTTTAGTTTTTTTAAACTATTATTTATTTTTTTCATATGTGCACTGCACATTTGACATGAGCACACACGTCCCAGTGGAATGATACATTGTGCTTGAGCTATGAGTTTTACTTCTAGGGATTTCTCGGGGCGCTGTACCATGGGATGTTCAAATGTTCATAAGCGAAGCAGAACAGGCACCACGAGATTATCCGTGCTTGTATGCTGCTTGTAATATATATTGTAATAAATAAAAAACATTAGAAAGAACATAAATAGGTCATATATATAAGTACAAATGGGTTAATAGTACAAGTAGCAAGTGTTGACGGCTTTTGTGTACGGATATCACATTTCTAACGCCCTCTTTCCGGTGTCCTCGTGCCCTCGTATTTGCACATCGATGTAGGTACCGAGCGACATCACTACCCACCGCCACTCAGTATCAATTTTAATCCAACAACTGTTCTCTACTTTGTATTCAAAGCGATTACAAAGAAACAAAACATAAATGAATAAATCAACAAAGTTCAGTAAAGGGTCATTATAATTTAAAATTGGGATGGGTACCATTGTACAAGTGTTATTAAGATTTTAATTTTATCTCGAAATCTTTAATTTGGTCCGTATGTAATCCAATATGGCAAACCATTTACTACCCAAGAGTTATTTGTAACTCCATCGCTCCGTCTTCTTGAGTATCCGTGACAGTCCGTGATTTTAGGCGCCACCGCGGACGACCACTGTGTATTGTTGGTCTATCAAAACGACATAGCACATATATTAGTATCAAACCAAGGAGAGGTTACGAGACGCTCATTAGGCGGCCTCCAGTAGTGAATTGAGATTATTTGATAATGATAAATTAGATTAAGTTGCTTGGAATTTGCCAGTTGATCAAACGGCTACTATGAACAATAATAAGGGATCTATTCTGGGTCCGTCACTATTTCTTATATACATATATAAATGATATTAGTAATGCGGAATTGGGTGAAAATGCCACATTATATGTAAACGCTATTTACTTGTTTATTTTATTTTTCGCATAAAATACACAACATTGTACAACAAGCACAGACAACAAGATATAAAATAATACAGTACAAGATGTATAAGAATAGTTTCAGAAAATACCACACACACAACAATCCGAGATAAGCCTAATGTCAAAGGGCATGACGGTCGTATGGAAAATGTTACAGTATATTTGAAGTAGCACAATTTTACGATATTTTGTTAGGTGAAATACAACAGTTAACTTGTTTTAAAAGTTAATGCTTTTAGGTAACTTTAAAAAAATATCAACTCTCCAACAACACTGTCCTAAAGTAATATTAATGAGCAGTTACGTAATTGAAGTTTCCCCATCATCATAATCAACCTATTGCAGTCCACTGCTGCACATAGGCCTCCTCTGAGGGTTATGCCCATAATCCCCACGCTGGGCATGCGTGGGGATTATGGACATAGCCCCTCAAATAATTAGCAATAATAATTAAAAACAATAATCTGGTTGATAGGTAAGCGTCGATTCTATTCTCCAGCCCCAAGCGACGCTTTCATGGAGCGGCAAAAGGGTTGTTCAGGGGCGGCAAAAAATATATTAACTTTAGACGAGGCCACGGCATTATTTTTGGCTCGTCGACATTTTCTGAAATATAAACATTTTAACTTTCGACGATGCGATTGGCGACGATTTCGACGTTTTCCTTTTTTTTTGGTCATCGACATTCTTACCAGGTAAGACCTACAACTTTTAAGGGGGCGGCAACCGAAACCCACGCTACGCGTCTGTCATTATTATATTCCTGTTTTGCCATTGTGTGAGTGCCAATCTCAGAAGTTATGAAACAACCAAGTGAACGAAACAGATATAATTAGCAAAATATCGATTAAACATTTTGAAAGAATCTCTCGGACTTAGGTTTTTAAAATTTGCGTACATTTGTCACTGCTAGAGGAGATGAAATGGCCAATAATTTTCTGTATTTTCCCGCAGGCGCTTGGAAATATTCCTGCTCCCTTTAATTTTATTTAACATAATAAAATAATATTTTATAGTTTTCCCTTATGTTTTTTCAATAAAACTCTTCTTTCTTTATAATTAGTTATGATTACAATTTATGTGTGCTAATTAATGCTTTTATAAACATTGGGGAACGAGTAAACAAGTTAAGGGATTTCCTTGAAATAATAACTACTCACTCAATTATTTATTATTGTCATTGGTCTCGTAGAGTCGCAAGAGATCATAAACCAATTGCTATATTAAAATTTTATGGTGAATGTGAGTAATTAAGAATTAATTTTTCGAGCACACAGACAAATGTGTCACTTTTTTAAAATATATTTAAATATAAATAGGTATCTATATTTTTCGGATCTCAGTTCTGCTACACGCCATGTGAACATTACTTTTGAAAACATAATCAAAAAACCTGTGGCGATGTGTTATGAATATACTCTTCATACGTTTTTAATTTCAGTAGTAAAACTGCAAACAAATAGAGTACACTGACAAATTGTTGCGAATGATGCTTGAAATATATTCTATTTGTATTGGAAATTTCTATTTCATATTTTGTGTAAGAGTTGTTGAATTGCAATGTTTGCTGTAAGCTGTGTTTGTGTTTGACGGCAAATGTAGCAGTGCTTACAATAAAATATCATAGCCAAATATACTATACACATCTATGAAAATGAACTCAAAATTACCAATCACTAATTTCACCTCATTTCCCTATTATTTAATGTTTAGGTACGATGATGTACTTATATGTAGAACTGCATTAGAAACGATACAATTGGAGCATTTAAAATAATGCGTAATTTTGAAACTTAATAAAGCTGCTATCAATTGTACTTCGCATTACTCTTAATAATAAAACTGTTAACGGAACATTGTGTGTATTTTGAAGATATATTTGCTGAATTACTAGTAGAGATTTTAATTAATGCGATATAATACAAAAGAATTAATGTTAGAATGTGTGCGGTTTTCACTTATATATTGTAGTAAGGTTTATTTAACATCTAGTGTTTGTTTTATTTCAATGGGATCATAAATTTTAAAAAAAAGAAAATTTATAGAGAAAATTTTAAAATAATACGTTTCGTTGATTAGGCTAAAACTAGGATAACTTAGATCATAGCCTGTAGTAAAGCTATAATTGTTCGAATTTCATAAGACCGCATATTTTAAAAAATCCAAAGTTGCCGGTATACATCTTTCCAATAAAAGTTGAGCTTACATATACATATGTATATGACCGAACATATTAAACGGGGGTCAGATTAGAAAACCATGTTATAGTTAGAATAGTTACATTGTATCGTGCATTCTATTAATGTAGCGCTTTTATCTTATCTTGAGGAGGTTTCAAAGAAACATGTAATCTTAAGCTTTATGGTAGCGGCCATTTTGAATTTGGAATTTAGTTTAGTGTACTAGTATTTTACTAATTAAGATGTTTCATTTGATACTCAGATCCGGGAATTGAAAATAAATATGAAGTCAGCCATTTTGTGGTAGCTGCAATCTTGGATCTACAATAATATTACATGTCTATATATACAATGTAATACGCATTATTTCTTTGTCATCAAAAGTATATGTATGGACATAGGCTGCGCGGCGCACCCTGAACACTGGGATTAATCTTTTCACCACAATGGCGCACTCACTCACGATTATCTATCGATTCAACTTTCAATACATTCGATTCAATTCGAACTTTCTATTATAATTTCTTTTGAGCGCCTTAAAATATTATTTACTTTCAATGCTCTTATGTAGCAAACTATTCATATTATCCTTTTCATTATTTTGACAGCGATGTCCAAACATAGTTCAAATTTCCGTCTGCATTTGCTTAAAGTAATTCAACATTAATACTGTGTGTTGGACAGCTTATTTCCTAGACATTTCATGAATATTAAACATAATATTGCGATACAATGCAATATATTACTTGAATATGTCTCATGTTTATTACATACATAATGTTATCTTGTTGCTCCCGTAATGACAGTTTTGCTACTAAGGGCGTGTTCACATCTGAATTCTATTCTGAGCGTTTATTTTACCGATTGTATATTTTATTTCACATAATGTGAAATAACTAACGAGGCGACAACAATCGTATAATGATCTGTTGAGTTGGGCTGACGATTGTAACCTAGCTCATGTATTTATAAATTAAAAAAAAAACCTAATTGTGTTTTAACCTACATTACACTTATTGTAAATATATTGATTAGGCACCGTTCCATGTAGCCTGAGCCTGATGTTTGGCTGTTTGGTTAGGAGACTAAGGATATACGTCAACGCCTCTGAAATTCTTATTAAGCCCTCTTCATACAATGAAGTAAGCATAAATGCCTCTATTATACGAGTACTCATGACTTGGCTTCCTTTTACGATTCATGTTAAAACAATGTCCACCTCGTTGATTTGGTAAGCAAGAGATCCCGGGTTTCACCTCCGGGTCAGGAAAAGTACTATTGGGTTTTTTTATGATACATTTTCCAATACTAACATATCTGGATTTGTGCTACCTGTATGGCAATGCACACAACCCATATTCCAAGGCAGGAAGCAAAACGTAATTGATAAATCGCTGAAGTATATCACAACTCTCTGCCTAACCCTTCGGGAAAAGACAAGCATGACGTTGTTTATATTATGTAGGTAAAATATTTGAAACTGCAAGGAAAAATTACTTTCGTTTTATACTTCATGTTTAAATAAAATCTAACAATTTGGTGCTACACCATTTTTACAGCTACAGCATTTTAGTTATATACATAGAGGCGTGGGTGGTAGGTCACACGGAACGTACTTATTTGTACGGTTTGCTATGCACACTAGGTACTTAGTTAATGTACAGCTCTGCAAAGTTTTGCTTTAATGCTAGATGAATGGGTAAGATATCTTTGTGTTTCTATCGCTAGCAATCTTGGGCACGGAACGAGGACATAGTATGAGAACATTCGCATTTCACTTCTATGTTTAATTAATACGTAATTATGATACTAATTAAAACATACGCTGCTTTATTTAAGTCACCATGTTATATCAGTTACCATCATCATTAGCTTTAGTTCATTGCTGTCCCAACTCCTCTCCTGAGGATTTTTTTTCTGAAATCTCAACGCTGGAACGATTGGGAATTGTAGTTTGCTTCGCGCACCTCTTACGCTGCTGCAAGGCGGCAATCGTGCCACGCCATACTATACCGTAAAATATTATACAATAATCATTTTAATTAGTGGTACAAATTATTAATATGACTGAGTTAAAAACTACGAAATCTAAGCCCTACACTGTTATTGTATGAAACTCGGACTTTTATATTCTAATATTTTTCTTTTTCGTACAGTGTGCATACTCGTATCTCTTAGTAAATAATGTTCAGCGCGGCAAACGCGGACAGGCCCTATTGTGGAAACTGATTGATATAGGTATTTGCCATCATAAATATATATACGGTCAATTGGATTTACGTGTATCAATCTGGACATGCTGAGATGGTGGTAATTGCAGTAGATATAGACAGCAAGACTAACTTGAAATAGTTATTTAGTCTTGTGCTAAACTATGTGATAACAAGTTGCAACAAATAAAATTATAAAGGCGAGGCCGATGAAGTAAGTACAACAAGAGCAACAATAACGAGATGATGCTGTTGTTGTCTGTAAGAGTATAAATTAAAGTACATTGTAAAAGTTCGGCGTATTGTAAATTGTTTGATCAATTTGTTTCGTAATGCTCATAAAACTAGAAGGGGAGGCCGGGGTACAAAGTGCCGGGGGTACGTTGTTCCGATGCAAATAGCTTCTAGAAAAAAAAACAAGCGCGAACTGCGTCGCAAAACGTCGTACCATAACGCTCTTATGGCAGCCGTGTTAGTGATGGTGTGAAAGCGAGGAAAAGTGGCAGGCGCATACACATACCAAATTCATAGGTAAATAATTTTTTCGTCCTCTCACTTTTTGGTTTATTTCACTTATTTTCATATATATTCATATTCAACTAGTATAATATATTGGTCAGAAAAACTATAGAGTATATTTCATTTAAATCATTTTGAGATGTTTCTTACCTATTTTTTTGGAATATGACATAAGCTATAAAATGAAATTTGGGGCACGAAGAATATATATTTACTTTAAAAAGTTAATAATGATATTAAGAATTCCTAATAAATGCTTATAAATGGTGCAAAAAATATATATATTTTCACTAAACTTTGAATCAATAACTAAATTAATTAAGATTATATTTTGGCTTGGTTAAGTCTACATATATACATACTTCATATAGTATGAAAATTAATTTTATACTAAAGATAAATTTTATTTCTTAGACAGGATATTTTGTGAAGTTCTATAACTTTGTACAGTAACTAATTTCTGTCTTATAAATAGCGATACGATCCTGCCGCTATGGAAATTTTGAGATGACTGACAAACTGATAAACTTAAATAAACTTAACTAAAAGTAAAATGCACACTAAAATCACCTCTGTCTTTTGACATCTTATTGGTGAACTAGATAATGTATACCGAATGTAAAAATGTATCTGCCCGCGATCGCTCGTCCCACTGTATAACTATTTTAGTTTATACTCGTATTTCCGCGCGCCATCCCTATACTTCGAATGCCGCTCGAATGCGGATGTTAAAAGGATTTTTCGCTCAAAATCGTCACATTTCAGCAGCATATAATACGAGTGGTGTATATAACAATTACTTAACACCAAATGACGCATATGTATCGCACGTACTCATGTAACTGTAGGCAACATTTTATACAATTATTCCGTATCTTTTGATGTCATATAAACGGCATTTTGAAAAATAAGTAAATTGTTCCATTGTAGGTATTCCTTTTTTGAACTGTTGCGAAATTTTGAAAGAATGAGCGCTCGGCGAGGCACCAAACTTTATAAATTTCACAGAAATGTTTTAACGGTCCTACTTTAGTAAATAAAACCACAAACCGTACGTTGACACATTTCAGTATTTCATTGCTTTGTTGTAAAGTTCATTATTAAATACTACATGGTTTTAACAACAATCGTTTAGTGAAACAGATGTACTGAAATTGAAACATCGCCTCTGCCTCGGGGTAAGCTTGCGCGCATCTCTCCCCCAACGTTTGCAGAATGCTTCAAGGCTACAGTGACCTGCCTCAACAGGGCCACCCGCGTGTAAGCCCCTTGAGTTTAAAGAGACTCCTTGCCCTCACTCGCTTCTTCGCCACCTTTCGAAATAATAGGAAATGTTAAGCATCAAGTATATGTACATATATGTATAATATAATAAATAGTATATTAAGCACTTACTATTTAATGACTGTCGTTTTGATAAAGTATGTTATTATAAATATATTATTTAAAAATAAATATTATACACAACATACTTTCATCATTATAATTCCCAAAAAGGTATGGTTCACCACCAAGGAATATCTTTGTACATCACCAAATGCGGTCATTTGATATCAAAGTAGACCTTAAGCCAGCCTGCGTTATGATAACCAGATTAATAAAAAAACACCTATATAAGGACAGAAATATATTTTTTTTTACATCCAGATAAAATACTCGTATACATATACTCGTATATATCCTGGATGGGGCTCACCAGTCAGATTGGCTCGCCCGATGGACCAATCGATAAATTTTCTGGAACAGAAAAGAATTTTTTTAAAAATCATTCTGATTTTTTTGAACAATAAACAAAACATTTGTACTAGGCTTCACTCGAAACTGGAACACTCCGGTGTTGTGGCGTCAGTGTCAAGGGCACGAAAATAAAGTGAGGGGTGGCATCTATTTGAAATTTTTCATAGCCATACAAATCATTACCGAAATTAATGGAATTGTGGAATGGAATTAATGGATTTTGTACAATTGTTATTAAATTTCATTAAATATTTATTTAGTTTGTTTTTTTTTGCTCAGTTATTTTTTATATTTTTTAACATTTTCTTGTTTGCTTGTTCCCTCCAATCTACATACATACAACAAATGTTTTCAAAATACTCTTCTAGTTATTGTTTTTGTAAGATCAAGGAAAGAAAGTATCAATTTCAGTGCCAGCTTTCATGTAATTTGTATTAATAATAATAATAATAATCGTTTATTTCAATCTCTAATGGATCATAGTTCATAATACATAGCACACAAATCAACACCATACTCGTACGTCTTAACTATTTTTTTTTTATAAAATGTAAATGTATTAATAATTTAAATTTTCACAGAATTTAAAAATTATAAAAAACCCAATCACATCCCCTCATGTTATACACATCCCCTCATACAATCACATGTCGTGCCCCAGTGGGCACGTAATCCGCCCTAATATCCTGGTCCGGGCGACAGACACGGGGGACTTCTCCGATCGCCATGAATCTTTGCGGTATCAAAAAAAGGCAGCCCGATAGGTCAGAAACATTATCGACCGAGCGACGCCCGTTCACCCAGCTAGTTAATGCTTACGAGCGAAAGTTATTTCATTTTAAAGACAATGCTATGAACATGTACTTTGAATTTTACATCATATAAAGCATATACACTTGTATGTCATGTCTGTAAGAACCATTATGATGAAGTACAAGATAACATACATACAAACATAGATACATTTGGTACTTGGTGTTTTATCTGTATACCCAGTAGAGGGACTGGTTTGACGATGTAACTATAATTATTTAGCGTTTGGCAACCCTTATCACCGCGCACACCGAAATAGTTCGTACCCCACTAACCTAATTACAACGTGCCCATCGATTTATTATTTCGTAACATTGAACTTCAATTTCGTGCACACGACTGGTCTTAGCGCGATGCTCTGCAACATTCGACACACTTAACTTATTGCTCGTGTGCATTATAATATTAAGGAAATAAAATTGGAGTAAACCGACAGACATCGCGGGTCGCCCCTTTGGAATGAAATTTCTTACGTTTCCCGTAGTAAATATATGATAGACGCAAAGAAATAATTCTACGTTTCAGAGTCATTCAAAAGAAAAATGAATGTATACGAACAATGTTGTAACGTTTAATTTTGTGCATAGTTTTGTATAATATCATTGATATAAATGTTATAAAAAAATCATTATTATAATTAATTTAAAAATATAATACATAACGAAATATTTCATAAATGTATCTACAAGTACGTATTTTCTGTATAGTATTAATGTTTGATAGTCTACATATAATAATATATTAATAATAAAACTGAACAGTTCTTATTTGATCATATAATATAACATATCTTATTTAATCAAGAAAATTTGAACACGGATGAATCGACAACGTTAGGAGAGCAAATGTATCGGTTATTAAAATGAAAACAGATTGAAGTCGTTGATTCCATTAAAGAAACACCGAGGAAACTTCGGTCTTCCAGGTGATTTATTTAAATTTAAACAAATTACTTCTAACTTATCTATACTTAGTTCACACCATCTGTTACGAATACATTGCAGTAAGGTATATCATGAAATTATCTATCAGGCATCAGTTAATAACACTAACAAAACATGTATATAGAAACGAAGCATCATGAAAATGAACAATCGAAATTCTGTTACAGAATTGCGATCTGTCTGCACCATTCAATACAGCCCGCTATTAAATCCGAAACGTTGACGTTTTAATTAGCAAGTCGAGAAATATTTCCCTTTATACGCAATGTACGCGAATTGATGCGTTATATCAATTTCGTATTTAATATCGCGTATCGAGCCGTCTACGGTTTTTTGAATACTCAATGACGCTCTACAGGTACATTTTGATTTGCTAAACAATTCAACAATTGTCATACCCACATTTAGCTCATAATGATAAACATAGTTTTGATGTGTATTTTAAAGTTAAAATATATTATTGTCAATGTTATATATAACATAATATATAACAGGGAGTGTACTACACTCCAGTGCCTACCTCTTCGGATAGGCCTAATTTTACTTATAATAACATACAACACCATGCCTGTATGTTCCAAAGTAATATATTATTTCCATATGTTGTAAGTCCCATGTAATTGGGAGTGAGTCTATTACGTGCCATACACATATGTGCGTAATTTCGCACACATATACATACATGTACGGTACAGTGTATACATATCAGTACCAAATATGTAGACGAGAGTTCTCGCAAATGTCGCTACCAACCCTCTACACAATGCACGAACACCAATACTCTGCCAGGAGTACTTTTACGGCTAAGAAGAATGTCAATAACGGAATATAGCATTGAATTTCAACTGCATTTTATTCCAATTGTTCCGATGCTGTTGACCATAAAGACCAATTTCGACAAAATTCACAGGTTAACTTTGGTTCAAACACACTGCAACTTCTAGAGCGCATGCATCGAAATAAACCTGTGACGAAAATAAAGGCCCAGAATGTACGATGAAATGAAATTTTTTATGTGCACGCATGTTCTATTTTTACGTCACAAATTAAATATCAGATACAAATATTTTAAAAAATAGAGAGACATATTTCATGATTTTATTGTTCTCTATTTACTAGTGGTACTTTTATCCGCCGCAAGCTTAGTTGTACTACATGTAACTGAAACCAGTCCGCTTCGAAGTAGGCAGTATTACGACTTTGCTCCCAGTGACTTAAATTTTCAAGTCCCTTACACTTCAATATGTACATCTGGGGACGCACGCAGTCGAATCTCATTCAGAAGTTAAGTTTAGTTAGTCACTAATTCAGTCTTAGATAATTGTTATTGACATATGATTTTGTCTTATATTTCATGGTTCTTAAATGTCCTGCCGAATAAAATATACAAGTAAATTCTCAATGATAACGACGTAATTTCAATGGAATTTCAGGTACTTAATAAAACTCTATATTGGGTACCTGACATTGAGTATTCAATGCACCCTACTACATTATAAACGTAGAAAATATATTTATGAAGTTTTTCTGAAATTGTAATATATCTTCAATAAGCAGCTATATATGGCTTGATGCATTTCATATAAAAAAGTACTTCACGTTTAAATGTTTCGTGCATGCTTATACACATATGACCCGACTAGTTTCGGATCTATACGAGGTCCTTCTTCAGGAGCTCTTGCCAATTACAATGAGGTCGCGGCAGACACTATCCCGAAAAACATACGCAAATTACGCCGGTACGTCGTTATCACTAGCCTCTCTAAGAGTCGCCACCCATAATCCCCACGGTGGCCACACTGGTTGGGGATCGCAGTCGGTATATACGAGTTTTTATAAAAATAAATAATTTTTAAATTAAAAACCAGAACAAAAATTACATTAAAGCGCAAAATTCCGCCTGCTATACGAAAAGCATTATTTCTATACAGATTTTAAATCGACAATACTCCAGTTCGCGTATTACACTGTTACCTGGAAAATAATGTATTTCCGAAGTTCGTAGCACATGAATGATGAATTAATTTTCACATTGATACTGTAGCTTGATTGTAATGTTTCATTCATGCAAAAACTTTAACCTTAATTTGTATACGTAAAATAATAATATAAACGTTGCAGAATTTCATATTCATATTATTAAAACATTTCACGTTTCTGTATGAACACATACTAACCGATATAATGACATTAGCAGTCTTTTGTTTTTTCAAAGACAAAAAACGAACGAAAGACAAAAGAATCTACTATGCCAACTACGATTACCTGGACTAATTCATGCTAATAGACCTTCTGTAACGACTAATATGAATCCACTTCTCCTTCCCTAATAGAAGCGTATGTATTTAATTACTAATTTTCGTTCATCGCTACCTACCTCGTGAGGGATCTGGCGTAGAGATATGTATATAATTTACAATTACTTGTAGGTACTTGCATTTTCTCATTCCAAAGTCGTCAGAAATATTCTCCCAGTTATCGGTCTCGTTAAGGATTTCATTACGGATTTCATTTTATTCATACCTATTATATAGCAGAAAGTTCAGTCAAGTGATATTTAATTGTATTTCTATATAATAATTTTCTCGGAAATTGAAATGCGCCAAGTTAGTATATATTTTATGCTGAAACTTTTGATCCATGCAACATTATTTATTATATTATCGAGAGCACTACATTACCGCTCGCACAAGCGGGATACCAAGCGTAATGAAGTTTAAAAAATTATGAAATGTACGTTTATTAATACAGGACGGGCGAAAACCGAACGCGTGTTACGTAAAAATTGAAACCTGCATCCGCTCTATTTTCAATTGATCCTTGAACATCGTTGGGTGCGCGAAAAGCGACAGACTGCTCGGGTCAAAGGTTAAGTCGAGAGGGATTGCGAACTGATTCACTTTGTGTCCGGTTGCAAACTGCGAAAATCGGGCTTTTTAATCTTTTACGGAATGTTGTAAGCGGGCAAGTACCGTTACGGATGTCTGCATCGAACCGGAACTCAATCTAATAACTCTATAGTAATATACTTATACGGCGGTGGTGCGCGGGGCGTGCAGTAATCGGATTAATGTCTATGAGTATGTATTAAGTAGGTATGTACAAGTCACTCCTGTATGGAGTAGATGTTTGATGCGTTACTAATCGTGATTGCATTGGTCTAGTATACACCTGCAACCAGAAATTACTCTCCGAAATTGAACGCAACGGAAGCAATCAGTGAGGCTCTAGGCAGGATAGGCTAGGATAGGCAGATGAGTGTAGTACACTCCCACGTTTAACCAGTTACGTTTACGTCCCACTATGGAATAAGTGGTGAGCCTAGCAGTAGTAAAAGAAATCGTATTAACG
>DWTO01003242.1:0-12829 GCA_018244755.1 Jemadia pseudognetus | reverse complement strand
TCCCACATGGGGCAGCCAGAGTGCACAAAGTGCCAAACATCTATCCTTACAACCAGATGCATTTCTCAATTTTTTTTAAAATATAGCGACGCTAAATATTCTCATTAGCCGTTTGAATTAACTATTTATGTGTAATGTTAGCTAGCCGCGTAGAGCAGGGGTACTCACAGATGGCGGTAGTGCGCGTGCACGGGCGCGGCCGACGCGAAGCGCCCGCGGTCGGCCAC
This sequence comes from Jemadia pseudognetus, assembly GCA_018244755.1. Lineage (NCBI taxonomy): Eukaryota > Metazoa > Arthropoda > Insecta > Lepidoptera > Hesperiidae > Jemadia > Jemadia pseudognetus. The sequence goes on along the minus strand of DWTO01003242.1, from coordinate 12,602 downwards.
GGCCACGCCGCGCCGCAGCCCCCTGCGGCAGCCGCGCCGGCGGTCAGTGTCACACGAGTACAACAAACACCATGTAATAACAAGAACGCATTCTATTTGCAGGATTGTCATAAGTGTGTCAATGTAAATAGAAAAGATTGTGAAGACCCCAGCTGACGGAAATCTTTAGTATTTACTAATCTTAAGGGGACGTATCATTATGTGTGTACGCAATGAATAAAGCTATTGATTGATAAGTGTATAATATAGAATCAACTAAAATAACACTTGAAATGTTATATTTTTGAGTAGCTGTGGAATTAAATGTGGGCTAATTATATCTTTGAAGGTATGTAATGAGGTCACCTGTTGCCGCCGTGTCCAGGATAGGGCTGATGCAGGGCGGTGAAGTCGTCGACGTGCAGCGAGGGCGGGCGGGACGTGTTGGGCGGGCGCGAGCGGAACGCGTCCGCGCCGCCCTCCCCGCGAACACGGTTTAACGCCACTGTAACATACGAAGCCGTCATAACAGGAACTACAGTCAGTCCTGGATTTGATTCTTTCATTACTACATAGTTGAGTTTCGTAACAAGATCCGTAATAAAGTACCATTTTTATTAAATTTTATAAATAATCACACTATATTATTAAAGCAGACGAAAAATAACCTTTAGGCTGCAGGTAAAAACTGATGCAAACACAATGCAAAACTATCAATTACCACTTTTTAATATATAAAAAAAATACATGTGCATAGAACAATAACATAATAATGGGTAATAATATGTTATTGTCCTATTCCACGTCATCATCTGAAAAGTATTAATAGAATGTCATACGAAAACAAATCTGTTTTATCATTTTCCCTTATAACGGAACATAAATAAAGACAGTTCTACTCAAAGTTTTCTTGTATAGATCGTTTGTTAGCGATAAGACCGCCTTTTATGTGTACATCCAACTGTTCAAAGTATTGCCTTAGTTGTAGTGTATAATAAAGTATAGCATATAAAGAGGTGGGCACCCGCGGGCCGCTTGTCGTCGCTGGGCGGCGGGTCGGCGCGCGCCGCCAGCCCCGCCAGCCGCCGCACGGCGCCGCGCAGCGCGTCCGCGCCGCCCGCCGCCAGCGCGCTCGCCAGCTGCGCCACATCGCACGACACCTGCGCAGCGCACCACACGTCCGGGCCGCGGCTCGTATTACGAAACCTTTTCGACTAGTTCCGTTGTAAACGATTCCGACTAGTATATTCTCTTTTAAGTAAAATTCAATATACTCGTCTATCTCCATACGGTAGTAAGACGAAACTATTTATAACGTAGTTATTACTACTTAACTGTAGTGATTTAATTACTAATAAAATACTTCGTTTTTTTAATACCACTATAAACATTATTGTAACCTCCTACTCTTGTTATAGTATTGTACTTGCAAATTTACCATGTAGATGCAGTAAATTATCATCATTACCAACGTTTCATTTATTCATTTCCAATCGGCTAACGAAGGGCGGATACAATATATAAAACACAACACACCTATTAAAGAGAAAGAAAAATTCTCATAACTGTTACATAACTATATAATATGACGAAACATACGTTAAAAAACGTACGGGGGGCATACACTCCAAAAGAGTGGAAACACTCTGCTAGCGTTTCTTTCCAGTCACTAATAATCTAAAGCTCTTTAAAGAAAGACTGAATAAGCTTTTCCTGGGAAGACGCGTTTCATTTTGGGACGCATGTGCGCTTTCCATAAGACGTGATTGGGGTCAAATGTCAGCCTATGACATGATATAATAAAATAGAACTATCACTGACCAACTCATTATCATTGACATCGTCATCTCCACTCGGGGCTGGAACATTCAGCCAATAGCCGCTCGTTAAACGTTCATCGTTCGAATCTCCTATAGTGAAGATAGTCCTCGCTGCGAACTGAGCCACTAAGCTATCTGGTGGGGGAAGCTGTGTCTCTGTTACATCAACTGGAGTTGCCTCGTCTGGTTTGAGCTTCCGAAGCTGCGTGGCGAGGAACGAAGCACTGGATATAGCTTCTTCGTCACAGTTATTATCCTGAAATAATGACATAAATGTTCATAAACAAACTTTCTGAAAGAAAATTACATTTAATGTTCAGTTTAAACAATTCAATACCTTCAATATCTTCTCCAGAGTAAAAACAGGATGGTTATCATCAGATGAAGTATATCCCACCATATCTGCAATCTCGTTCATGCTTAGAACGCTCTTTCTCCCCACAGGACCCTCTTCTTCTTCGGCTTTTAAAATTCTAAACAGATCTATGTACAAACTGAGACATTCCATCTTATCTTCGCCAAAACTTTCCATCGCACATTTGAAGTACTTTCCAAGTGTCTCCCTCTTCTTAGCCACAAATTTCCTAAATTGTTGAAATCCATACTCGTGTTCGGTAAGTACGAAATACGCTCGAAGAATTGACGATGCTACAGCACCAGTCTTTGTAGAGGATTCGAGACAATCAGCGGTTGCATCAAGGAAAGCCATCAGAGATTCTTTATTCGGTAAGGAATTAGCAAGCAATGCCTCGGATGCCGCCGTCACAGGAATTAATGTAACCTCAATATCACACAGCGCGCCTAAAGCGTGCGCTGCAAACTCTTGAGCCGCAACATGCTCGTTAGATACACTGGAAATACTTAAAACACCGCATAAGGCCGACTGGACATCATTCGCTTTAGGTCCTCCGCTATTCATCGCGTGTAACACAGCACATTTAACTGGCGCATGAGACACTAAGCAGGCTAAGAAACCAAGGACTCTAGCGCAACTAGCGGACGCTGGCTCTCCTTCTTTCATCTCCCTCATTACTGCGCCAACAGCAGCTCGGGCAACCGTCGCTGCCGTGTTAGGTGCTAAATCAGCGATCTGAACGCAAACCCGCCGGAGCATGTGCACCACTGGTCGGTATGTTGACATACAAATTATCTGAATCATATCTGTCAAGTCATTAGAAAGAGCATGTAAATGCGCCGACCAAAGTCTCCTTTCATTCGATGCGTCTGCTAGTTCTCGGTCTGTGGGTGCATTTTTTGCTTGCATCGGTAAAGGTAAAGGCAGTAGCTCTGAAAATACCAAAAGTCCAGGTACGAATGTATACGGAGCGGTCATTGTATAAGATATCACTTCGGAGCATAGAGATGTCCATGGTCCACGACGTATAGAATCACCATCGTTGGCGTCATCAGCTATGGGCTGGGCATAAGACAACAGTGCCCTTACTGCGGCTTCGGCTGCTCTAGATGCAGTACGGAATCCGATAGATCCAATAGGGAAAGCCTTAGCAATTCCATACGTTTTCAACAAAACTGGAGCGGCAGTCAAATCTCGGAATCTTGGTCCTCGACTTCGGACCACTCTTGCAAGCATCTCATCAAGTAACCTGAGACAGGGCAATAATATTTGAGCTAATTGAAGCCCCCTTACAGATGCAAAGAACGAAGTGTGCATACTGGGCTGCTCAAAATGCGTTGTTAATCTATCTAAAATTCCAGCTAAATGGGCGACGCCATCTAAGGAAAATAGTTGAAGAACGTTATATTTATATTTGAGTTCTACATATTCTTCTGTGGGCGACTCACAAGCGATTGACACTGTTTTCTCGTAATCCGAAATGCAGAAGTGTCGTAAAACTCTTAAACAAGTTGTAAGTTCACCAGGTAAGTCAGGAGAATGGTCTAGTCCAGCTTTCAGAATTTCAACGCACTCTGCCATGTCATCTCCCGAAAGCAGCGTCATTTTTTCTATTGGCTTTAAGTATGGAATAACTTCTTGCAAAACACTTGAAACACTTGGTTCGAATCTATCATGTTCCTTTGAAACATTAATTAATCTTTGTCCATATTTCTTCAGAAACGGCACATTAGCCGAATATCTAACAGCAGACACTATCAATTCTATAGCATACCCTTTAGCGGGAGATTTTTGCTTTGATGGTGAATCAATCTTACTTTTATTTTTTAAATCGTTTTCAAAGACCTCCATTAAGCATTCAGCATTGTCACCCATTACAATGATTTCTGGGACAGCAATTTTGCCAATACTACCAAAACTGAGACAATATAAAGCTTGCAAACGATCGATCAGCTCGTTTTCATCTGTTTTGCCAGCCTGCAAATCGCAGATTGATTCCAAATAATATATAGCCTTTAATCTGTATGCTAGCTCAAGACCCAAAATTTGTAATTCACTATAGTTGCTTAAATTGCTGTCATGAGGATAAGGAGTTTCTTCCGAACTCTGTTGACCGTAAGGTTGCTCTAATGTTTTGAATAACAGCTCACTGATTTCCATGTTTTTGTATAAAAATACAAGTCCGTTATGGGAATTTACAAGCTCATAAATAAAATCGTGGATCGGACTTGTTATTACTAAATTATTGCATGTAGTTGGACAAGTCAGCAAATACAAGCACACTTCCAAAATACGATGTATTTCAAAAAATTCAAGCAAAACCTCATTTGAACACTCTTTGTTTATTTCAAATTGTGCTGAAACGGGCAGAAATCGTTTTGGTTGCGACAGATGAAAACATTGAGATCGATACATGTAGAGTATTTCCGAAAACGAGTTCACAATAAATTCAATGTCGGTTTCCGATAGCTCAGGGTCCTCGCTTTGGATGTTTTCAGCTGCACGCTTATTAAACTTTTTAATGAGATCGTTAAGTTTTCCGAGAACTTCGTACATGTTAAGCTTTTTAATTAAAGCACTAATTGAAAACTTTAACCTTGCAAGTGGGTTGGCTTCCATCATAGATATCAAAGCTTGGTAACCATTCTTCGGTTTTCTCTCTGTATCACTCTCATTTTTATTCAACTTTGGGAGAATCGCTTCCTGCATGAAATGTTCAATTGATTTGTTTGAGGAAAGACAAGCGTTCAATGCTTTTAAGATCATCAGGCGGATACTTAACGCCATGTATTCTTTCGTATACATTTCCAATAATAACATTGGCATATTAATGCCAGCACGTAGCAATGATTCCATCACCAAACCATTATGTTTATGAGACATTAACGCTTCAGCCAAACGGATTCCACATTTCATGTGCCTTATTTTATACGTTGGCTGTTGTTGAGCCAATGCAAAGTCGAAGTTTAAGCCAATCCTACAAAATGTTATTAGCATATTAGATATATCTGTGAATTCATCTACATCCAGTTGCGTATTAGTTCCAAATATGCGCAGGATTATGTCGGTATTTTTGCACAAACCGCTTAAGGAAACAAATAATTGTTCACAGAGATGAACCCAATCCTCCCTGGAAGAATTATCAATATCTTGAAATGTACTAGCAAAGAACTTTTGTTCTCTTTTCTTCGCAGTTTTGGTCATATCGGCAATCTTAAAAAGGTCTGGACTTGATTCACAAAGTTCTTCAAAGGACGCATTTGTAACATCCTTTATTTTATCTTTTGCGTTAGAGAGAATATGAATCTTATTTACATATTCATATTTAGTCCATTCGGCTTTGAATGGATTATAATATTTAATAATGTCATCTACTCCACAATATTCATTCAAGTCATATTCTGCTTCCATGTATGGTGGTCCATCCATGTCATCACAAATGTCCTCATCCGATAATATGGGCTCAAATTGTTCAGCGTCTATTGATTCTTCTTGAGTACGATTAGGCGATTCGGCCGGTTTTGACATGATAGCGTTATCAACGATTGGTACAGTAACCAAGGTAGAATGTTGCTGTTCGACGTAATTATTTTCAACTTCTTGTGATGGGCTCCTGATAGAATTATTATGTCTGTAATTTTGATGATAATAGTTGATTCGTGGTATTTGTTTGGTGCTTCTATCATAATCAGGTGCCTCTTCTGATCTTACGGAGTTAATAGGACTCGATACGTCGGCTTCTCTAGGAGATAACGGCCTTCTATCTCCAGGTGGAGTTCGTGGTCTTTTTCTAGGATCGTCGCGACTAGGAGACCTACTTCCATAGCTAGACCCTCGCATCCTACCGTATGGTGAGTGTCTTTTCCTTTCATATGGTGTTTGTTTTTCGTAAGATGGAGCACGCCTTTCGTAGGAAGAACTTCGCTTATCGTATGGTGACAAACGTTTTTCGTACGGCATAGATTTGTCATACGGTATTTTCCGCTCGTATGACGGTGGTCTTTTATCATATGGAGATCTAGGTTCATATGAAGTTCCTCGCGACCTATCATATGAAGCGTCCCGATGACGACGATAATCATCTTTCTTATAAGTTCCTCTATCCCAATCACAGTCATTAGACAAACCCCTCCCTCTATCTCTGTCAATACTTCGAGATCTGGACCGACTTAGCGGCCTATATTCGCCTTTAACTATATAATCTCTGTCCCTACTGCGTGATCTAGTATGGTGTCGTTCGATTCTTTCATGATCACGGCTACGATCTCGTAGTCTTGAAGATTCACGACTTCGTCCTCTATCTAATGAACGTCTACGACTTCTTCCGTCGCGCCTATCTCTATCTCTCTCGTGTTCCAAAGTTCGCGGACTGTGACGCATCCTGTCTCCTTCTCTTTCACAGCTGATATCCCTACGACCTTTCTCCCAGTCGTTCCCTTCCAAATGGTGATACGTTCTTGGATCTTTGGGTTGGTCGTTACCATAATAATCTCCTCTGTACATTTGACTATCATAATTTTCTGGATAATTATTGGGCCCATATGCTTCAGGATTGCTTGTAGCTACATTTCCTGTATATGATGGAATAGGATTTGTAGTTTCTTGGGGCCATTCTGCAGTAGCTTGTACTGATTGTACTTGAGGAACTTCACGAGCTACTTGCGGTCGTTGAACATTTGGTGGTGCACTTGTAGAAATGGTTGTGTCATTCAGTACTTGTGTGAGAGTACCATAGACAGCTAGTGTAATGGTAGTGTACCAACCTGTAAATTAGATATTGAAATGAAGTTTAACAGCAATAATAAAAATTAAACTTTGCGAACATTAGCAACTTGTCTCATAGTTTAAAATATCAATATAGAAATTAGCTTTAATATCACAATTCTTACACACCTCTTAGCACAAGACCATCAGTAGGAATCCTAGGTTGATCAGCACCACCACACTCCATGTGAATTTGACCATTTTGCCAATAATCAATACTTCCCAAAGCTTCAAAGGTCGACGCGCCAGGCTTGCTCAAATCGTTCACGAAAAAGTCAATGTGAAACTTTGTGGGATTGGTTGCACCTAAACGAACACCCCCTGGAAAGTCACCTTCAACTCTTGCTCCTAAAGGTATGATACGAATTTCCCTCACATAAACTGACTTTGGGAACTGCACTAGATCCAGATTCAGCTCCTGAAAGTCAAAGTAAAAATGTAATAAATATGTTAACTATCTAATGTAAAATTACTAGATAATACTGTGTTTCAGTATTACATTTCATTACATGTGTCTACTTCTATGAACATTAAAAATTCATTTCATAAAAAATCTTCTTTGGAGTTTTATTATGTATTCCAGACATATTTTTTTGATAACTACTACAATATTAAGATTTTACATATTTCTCTTACAAGTTTCTTCATCTCATGTAACAAGTTACTATTTTAACAGTTACAATGATATGAATATTATATTTTTAAACAGTGAGTCAGACTAGCAAATGGTCAGTATGAACAAAATATTCATCTCAGCCAACACTACCCATGTCTAAGGTTATTCACATATAGCATAAGGTATAAAATTGCACGTGTCAATGTACTGACATTCTCTCCGTTGTCAGCTTTCCGAGGATTATAGGTGTAATTCCCTCCATATCAGTATATGGAGGAATCCATTCACATACCTACTGCCAAAAGTTTCGCTGTAATAACGATAAGATCTTAAATAACATAACATTACACCTATAATGCTCGAAAAGGTAGGCAATGGAGTGCACACCTACATTTCAACATTTACAATTACACCCCATCATGACATAGGTACATAGGTGGCGAACCTATTGTCATATATCTGGCACAAATCCAAACTCCAAACCACTACTTGACTTTACAACCACAAATTCTGGTTCAAATCAAATCAAATCCACATCTCATGGCAAGCAACCTGAAATTAAAACCTGGGACCTCTCGATCGGCAGCCATACTCGCAATAAGGTTCACCACTGAGGCGTAAACAAGGGATGTTTTAGGCAAATGTACTCTATTAATTATATTTCTAAATCAATAGTGAAGTATGTTGTTCAGATAATATCAAATCAGTCTAAATGAAATAAGCAATAGATTTACTTGCTTCTGACAATAATAACTAATTAATAAATGCCTGTTCTTCAAGAAGAAAAAATGAAATATTCTATATTATAAAAACCAGTCACCGCTGCAACCTCACTATAATTGCTGGACGTTTATGAAGAAGGACCTCATAAAGGTCTGACACTAGTTGGGCTTTCCGGAAAAAACCTGTTTGTTTAGTTGGTACATACATAACAATATTATGAAATGTTATAGACTTGATAACTAGCTCGTTGGTTGTGTTGTTTGCATAGTGACTGGTGATCGACAGTCTTCGGGTTGAAATCCCCGGTAGGGCATTATTGGATTTTATAACTTAGATTCACAAGTACTGGCTCGGAGATTGCTTTAATGTCCACTTAATAGAAATAAGTTAACCACCTATTTCATAGCAGAACGGGAACGTAACTAGTAAAATATGGGAGTGTACTACACTCTTCAGCATAACTCTTCAGGGATTACAGGTGTGATGTATCAGTATATACCTATATCTAGACTTTATCAATACTGCTTATGAGACTCAGCTGTAAGATTAGTGGAGCTGTCTCAATAGCCTTCACTGTTTCTTCCACCTTCACATCAATGATAATATACAATATAAGTATAATTTTCTACAAAGTTTAGTCAAGTAGGACAATAACATGAAGTAGTCGCAATGTAACCCTTCTTCATACACGACAATAGATAATTTATTCAGGGTCCATCAATTTTTTAATATTCCTATTATTTGGTATTTTCGAGAGGTTCCTTTTAATTCGCCCTTTAACCATCTGCTTATAAAACTATGGTTGCACTGAAAGTCACCACTCACTATTACATTTGTTGGCAACTCTAAATATGATAAGACCCTATACTTTGCTTTCATTCTGCTTCTATAAAAGGTTGATTAAAGACAGTTTCATTCAATTCCTTGTAAAATGTTTTTGTAAAACTGGTGAGACGTGAGTGTGCGAGAGATATATGTCCACTTTGTGTTTGTGCACCATAACCTATATTAATTATCGAAGTAAAAATGTGGTAGCTACATCACATGATAGTTGTGGGTGAGAGGTCCCATACCACAACCTCGTCTTTTACCTTTTGCCGATGACATCCTCAATAAGGCTTTAAGTGTACCCTAGGGGATAGCGACCCATAGATTGATAAACACCTGTTTAATCATTTGTGAAATTTTATAACAATTTGATACTGGAATTTTACAATCCCAAATTTAACAAACCTAATATAGAGCCTTGAGGAATGCCTACCTTCACACATGATCCAGAAGAATTGAATCTTTTTATTTGTACTCATTGTAATCTATCTACCTTCACACATGAGCCCGAAGATATGAATCCTTTTATTTGTACTTGTTGTATTCTATTTTCTACTTTCCCCATATACCATAATGTTCTAGCTTTAATTACAGAGTTATATGTTTTACACAGTTAAATGGTTTGGATAATACAGGGAAAATACCTAGGACATCATGTGCATACTCCTAAGCATCAACAATGTAGCATCAAGGCAACACCAGTATCCACCATTACACAAACTTTTGTAAAGCCGAACTGTATATCATCTAGTAGGTCATGCATATTAACATGAACCAGTAATTGGTTAAGTATTAGTTACTCAAAATTTTGACTAAGAACGGGAAGAACTGATATAGGTCTGTAATTATTAAGATCTTTATTTATCGCCAGACTTAAATAGGGGAATGACTTTACTTTGTTTCATTGGATTAGGAAAATAGCCCTGACCCACATATATGTACATTGAAAATGGCGACAAAATGTGGTGATATTGTTTCTATAACTGAACCACAAACTTTTACTGTCATACACTGTACAAACTTACTCATACCTTGCATTGCATTATGCAGATTAGCATTTTTGTACTACAGAATATTATTTAGTGCAATTAAAGGCATCATCAAGGACAGCCACATTTCTATTGACACTGACAACACACATGTAATAGGCCCTTACATACACCAAAGATTTATAGTGTTTTTTTACATTTATAGTGTTGATTATTTTATTTCTCTACATGTTTAAATGTAAATATAATATTACCGGGCTTTACATTAATTTTGAGGTAGTTTACTAGGTTTTGAGGTAATTTAATTCATTATCTATTGTAAGTAAAAAAATGGAAGCAATTGAAAAGCATGTCAACTATTTCTTAGTAGAATATCTTCTATCAGAAGGTACCTACATTGAACAATGTGTTAAAAATCTCTTGTGTCCACAGAGGGTAACCAATTGTAGAAAATTGATTGTACAATATGGCTGAACTTTACAGTAGGTAAGTATAAGAGTAGTCCATTTGCGTCAGCAACTTCATAAATATTACATGTGCGACTATCGATTTTACCATAAAGTATACAGTATCTGTTACATTGTGCAAAGTAAAAATATTGTATAGCTATTTTATTTCCCAATTTGTTTAAGAAATCAATATTACGTCTTTATTTCTTAAGAGTTCCATATAAAGGACCAAAGTTTTATCGGTCAAATTCATTAGGCATGCGTCGCAGTTGGAGCAGAAATAGATTGCCCTATCGATATTCGTGAACTCTTAGATAATACAATAGACAGGATAAAATGATATGAGAGATATCTACCACAATATAGCAATGAACCTCAAGTAAAGGAATTTTAGTATTCCATCTTTCCAAGATTCTACACTGAATTGATAATGGAGAAACATGAAGTACACAAACGCAAGTACATTCGAACCTACCTCGCTGGTATCGTGAGAGAATGTATCGAAGAAAAGTAGATCTGGTTGTTCTGCAGACATTTTGTAACTCGGCGCTTTTATTATAACTCAAAACACATTTTTTTGTGGTAAATTAAATGAAAAATATTAGAAACTGTAATTGATCAGCCGAATAACGCGACGGACGTCACTCATCGTTTTGACATTTAATAAGTTCTTTGTTTATTTCTTTTGTATCAATCCACAAAGATATTCAGAATCGTAAGTCCACAATATTTTAGAATATCAATAATCGGAAATGTATATTTGAAGATTATATTTTAATTGTACGTATAAAATTACGGAACATTTTTACTATAAATGCAAATGGTCACGCCATTATGGAACTCCAGTTGGAGAATCTTAGAATATCCAAATTAATCGTGATAAAAGTCCAATAATAAAAATGTCAGATACGGAAATTCATAAAAAGTGTCTCTTGATTACTACAAAACTATTTAACCAATATAAGGAATTGGACCTACCAAGCTAGTGGGACAGAGAATTTTCTATTTTTAAGAAATTAATCAACTTATGAATTCCTCATCTTCATCCGATAACAACCTAAGAAATGACAATAGAATTCGACACACATGTATCAATTTGGTATACATTATTCACTTTGAAATTTCGAAAGAATTAAAATCTGTAAAATAATAAATGAGAAAGCTAAATATTAGGTAAAATTAGGCTTAAAATCAGTGTGATTATTTTGACGCTTTAAAGACACTTAATTGATATTTGCACCAAAATTTTTGAAGCCCGGTGATATTCCATGGGATTCTAATAATTTGTCGTCGTCCTCAGGCAGGTAACGAATTTAGGTGACAGATAATAATAAGAAAAATGTATGGAGGGTAGAGGTAAAAAAAGCTATCTTATATGGGAGACAAGATAAATAAGTGTGCGGATTTAAATAGTAAATAACGGTCCATAAATTCATTATTAACGATTAAAAAGGGGTTGGTACTTTGCGAACTGAGTGAAATGTACGGAGTGGAAAAATTAAAGAGTGGATTACATTAGTCAATGAAACCGCTGTGCATTAAACCTCAACTATTTACTTAAAATGAAATAAAAAAAATTGTCCATTATAATTTAGCAATCCCTCTTTCCTATTTTAATAACTTCGGGCGCTTTCTTAAAAAAAAATCTCTTTTGCGACACTAGCGCCATCCTAATTGTACAAAATACCGACGACTTTTATTATTATTTTTGCCTAAACTAAGAAACGCATTTAAGGATTATCTACAAATATGTACATAAAATGACAACGCATCGTTGCGATAAGAATATCGGTATAAATTAAACTTTTAGAAAGTGCAAATACAGCGCTTATCGGGGCCCGTTTGACTAAAACGAAACGAATTAACGAAATAAGCTTGTTTCGATACGCGCTTCATAAAAAGTCGGTAACTCATTCTCATTCAACTATAAATAAATTTTATTGAAGCTCCCATATAATAAACGATTTTGTTTGTCATCATTATGATAAATGTTATCTAATTCACTGCCTCGTTGGTCGTGTTGGTTGCAAGTGCGACTGCCGAACGGGAGGTCCCGGGTTCGATTCCCGGGTCGAACAC
>DWTO01003241.1:0-12831 GCA_018244755.1 Jemadia pseudognetus | reverse complement strand
AATTAAGTGCCCGAACCGGGATTTGAACCCAGGACCTCTCGGTAGGCAGTCACACTTATAACCAACACGACCACTGATGCAGTCGTAATAACACAATAAGTCAATTTAATGATCCATCTGTTACAAATAAAACTATGTGGAAAACTGCTATTGAGCATAGGATTCGATTCCTGTCTAGTAACATATTAAACGACGAAACTGTCACATTTGACATATGTCAGTGTACGGGCTATTACTGTCACCATACGATAATCAAAGAAAAGATGTTGTTCAAATGAATAGCGTTTATTGTTCTACAATTAAGTGTTTAGAATAGTTTAGATGGACGCTAAATGATGTTGTTATGAGTACGCGCGGTACGATTGAGTCCTGAATGCATACTGAACGTTGTTACCGCGCGGTTTATGAAATAAATACCTACGTAGTTTAAAATTTAACGTCATGTTTAAAGGGAGTAACACTAATTAGCTGTAGGTAGTCAACCGATGCGGCGACGTAGTAGAATATCACCTTATTAGCCTGGACCTTAACGCATCTGATTCTCAGCGAAAACCGAAGCCAAGAAAAAAATAAAAATATATTTGTACATATATGTACAAAATATTAACATTGTTTTAATCCTTCACTATTTTTTTAACCTTTATAATACATATGAATCTATAAATTTAGATCTGTAGGCCACTGGCCGTCCGCGCACACGATGCGGCGGGCGGCGCGTGTCTTTATCTGCACGTCAGGTTCGAGGTCTGAGCGTGGACATTTCTTGGACACGTCACAAATAATTTACAAGGGTGCTAAGATAATATGTTCTGAAACATAGAGGCATTCTCACCTGTCCCGCGGTGCTCAGTGGTAGTAAAACATCTCTGTGCAAATTTGGTTAGAACATCAGGGAATCCATTTGTAACAACTTATAATATTTACGAATGAAAGAAACAAAGTTCAAAGATATTTGTAAAGAATACACTGCTGCAATGTAGTCATGAAAGTAAAACGCACTAAGTAATTGAAATTGATATTTGTGTCAACCAATTACACAATGCCAACCATTGATACCAACCAACAACCAATAATAATGCCAGTTTCATAAATGGTCTTGTGGACTGCAACTAGTGGAAAAGCTACGACGCGAGAAACGAGACCGCATTTAATGTCCTGTGGGACATGTTCTATAATGGCATTCTTAGAAAGCTTGCACGTATCCGTAGAGCAGTGCGATGTGTAAGTTATCTGCAGTAAACTAGTGAAGCCGAATAAAAGACCGAACGAAATGAAGAACACTGACACTTTATCGTATACGAGTGTGCTTAATATGCGCTCGCAACAGATATTATGGCTTCCTAAGATCGCAAGCGACCCGGTCAATGGGTTATCGTGTTAAAAAGGATTGAACTATTTTTATACATAAGGAGCGTATAAAACCGAACAGCTTGGTTCTTCCTGATTTCACTCGGGAAACAACAAAATGATACACTACATTTCACTGTAATAGCAAAACGATTACAATTTCAAGCTTAAGGTGAATGTCAAAGTACGACTCATTACGCCTGTGTACGCTACGTTGCGTAGCCGCTCACCGCAACAACCGAGACACGACCTTATTATACAAAAACAGGTACTAAGCTAACGAAATAATACAAATTGGAACCTCATCAAACGAAGTGTTGTATGCTAGTCCGTAAGCGATTGGTCTTAAGGGAAACCATTAAACATTTATTATCGGGAATCGTACAATGTACAAAGTGTATTAAAAAATATGTCAATGTCATATGTTTTACTATAACTACTAGTAAACAATAAAAATGCAGAGACTAGCAAACAAGCAGGCAGTATTTAAGACAGATTAGAATACTGGTTTTGACCGTGATGTCAAATTCGAAATAATATCTAGTACATTAAATATATCTATCTGACACACTATGGGTCAAACCATATTATCTCTCGCTACTGACACAAATGTCTCTGTAAAACCCATAAGTTTGGAACACAATAATATAAATACAATGGTATGCCTGAAATAGTGACTTACAAAATGTTATCACTCGTCCTTATCACAATGAAAGTTGCAATGCATCACATCACGATAATACCATAATAATTTAGCATACAGATAATAATACAATCCATTCGCTATTTTAAACTTATCTTTGTGTTGCAATTTGATGATTTAATTTGCTGATTAGTTTTAAACTTTTACCCAAGATAAAGAGAATCGGCCGATTTGAATTTTTTTAACGTAACAAGTTACATCACGCCTGTAATCTCGGAAGAGGTAGGCGGAGGGATTTAGTACACTACCACTTTTCACCAAATACCTTTACGTCCCACTATGGAATAGGTGGTCAGCCTATTTATTGTCATGCTGCGGGCACATTTCTAAACTCCAATCCACTACTAGAAAATATGATGAATGAAAACCCGGGATTCGAACCCAAAAAATCTCGATAGACAAAAACATCGATCGTTTGCAAACAACATTCCTAACCGGCGAAATGTCATAGAAACGGTCAACCCCTATTAAAAGCCCTTTAAGGGTGGAATTTCGGAAAATCCGTTCTTAGCTGACCTTACAAAGCAAATTCCTACCAAATTTCAAGTCGTATCGTAATTGTCTATATATGAATGCAAATAGCTTACAAGATAAATGCATTTTTTCATATGAAAACGAAATATCATGGGGATGACACTAAATCAATTTTAATAGTAAAAAAGTATCTAAATACAAAAAAACCCCTTTAAAGTATTAAGACAATACTGTAGGCATTTGCGTCAAGAGATAGTGGGCAGTAATTGCGGTATCGCCTGAATACCCACTTATCAATATAGGTATAGCCAATATTTGCTTACCGCTTGCATTAGGTTGAAATCTAATAGTAATTGATAGCTTGATTAATTTTAATCATTGTTCGTTTTAAGTGTTCATAGGAGCCTGATGGCGCGTGTATGGGATAGAAATAAAGTTGTTAATTAATGATCCTATCTTCAATTAATGACACTAAATGCTTTAAAATCCATACTAGTTTTTTAAGTATCTCGGTCTTTTTAACTTTTTTTTATTTTTATATTAACACCCGCTGACCCGATGTTAATTTCAGTAGACGAATAGTTTAAGCAATTTCTAGAGGAGCTGAATTTTTATTATATTAATTTATTATAGGAGTGAAATACGAGATGAAATTTTGTGAGACCATTTGATTTTTTGCGCCAATTAAGTGGCTGGTAACAATTATATTTTATAAAGATATAAAGAATATACAAATAAAGATAAAAAAATATAAAGAAACGTACTTGGACTCAATATATATTAAATTTATATTTGATACTTACAAGTCCGAAAACGAATAACTTTAGCGGGATACCATTTGAATCGAAATATTTTTATGTTTCATTACCGAAGGTAGCATTTTACGTGGCGATAAATAATTACCGCGGCTCGCACACGCAGTGCGGTCTCAACACGAAGTGTGGAAATAGTGATAACTGATAAGCCACACGAGTAGGAAGCATGTATTGTAAATGAAAAGGAACGACAACATAAATAAACGTACCTATGCACTTGAAAGTAAAATCATTTGTCTCTTCTGAGGCCTTTTTTATTAAACGACGAATGGATCGTGCCTGTTGGTAAGTAATATGTCTTAAGACAGACCAAGGATGCCTTGGAAAAGTCTGTCCATTTTTGCTTTGAAGAGTCCTAAGTCTATTATTTATCAAAATTTTTACTTGTTTGAATATATAAATGCAAACGATGTAGTATATGCAGTAGATATATAACCAGGATGACATTTTTCTTGCAAATGTTTAAACTTAAGCTCAAGAGAAACAAAACAAAAATTTATTGGTTCCAAATTAAATTTGGACATGATACGTGCAAATTATTGAGAACAGGATATCGGCCCGAGGCCAACGGGCGACCTCTTCACATACCTCAATGACCGTGACCTGTGGCAATATTGGCAGATATACATACAAATTAACGACACTCACTACGCCTTTTAGGTAACCAAAATTAATCAGTGGTCGAGAGGCGAAGAGGGCGCAGTCACCTTATCAGTTAGAAATGTCTCATATAAAATAGTATCATAATATAATAGAAATGTATCATATAAAAAAGTTGCTATGGAATAATTTTTTTTGCATATAGCGAACATTATATCGTGATAAGAAAATCGTTATTTTTTTATATATACCTACGTATACCTACATACACGGTTACACGTGTTCAATTTGGTTTGAACAGTGTTTGTCAGTGGAATAAGATTATTTATCGTAACCACGCTCCGTTCACTGCTTGAAACGCGTTTTAACAATAAAAAATTTAAAACTTTACAAGTAATGAATGTTTAACCACAGGATCGTAAATTCTGGCGAAGTTTGGGATGCCTTTACTATAACAGTGGACATCTGCCAGCTAAAATGTCAATCACTAATACCAATGAGAATTGTAATTAAACCAATACTAGGACGATATAAGTTCAAGGAGCCCAAACGGGTTGGAGAACGATTAAAAACAAGTTGAATACTAATCGAAACGACGTCCTGTACGACATTGGAATATCAGTAGCCGTGACTTTTTGTGTTATCTACAAACAAGTTCGCAGAGTAAAAGACCTATTAAAAAACTATCATTGATAAAGTATATGGAATTTTCCACGAGAGTTGTCCTGACATTACATGTCATTGGACGTCCGAGAACACATCCAGTACGTCAACTAAGGATTTCTACATGATGTTCCATCTGGGTAACATGGGAATAAATATTTTGACTGATTCACTTATTCATCATCGCAAAACGTAAAATACTGCTTTCAAAATATGAGGGCACAGGGTGCATGACGCAATCACGCTTAAAGAGAATTTTCAGAAATGCAAAAGAGAAGGGGACGTCCTCATATGAATGTTCGTCATTTTGACGTTAGAAATGTGGTAGATATATTATTAATGCTTCTGGTTCCCATGATTCAAAATACCCATGAGACTACAGGTTTTATGTGAACAAAGTCGCGGGCGGCTCCAGTAAAATGAAAGACAAAGCGGAAGAGTACAATTAACTCCAATGAAGGCAATCGTAGCACAGGGATCCGATAAGTTATTAACCGGTAGCGTTCAATAAAGTATATATATTTTATTTATCATATCTATGCGCACAATGACTCTGATTTAGCTAATAAACATTAAAGATGAACCTCAGGCTTGTGCCTTATGCATTATTAGGTAGGAAAATCTAGGCGCGGGAAGCAAACCCTTTATTCCCTTGGTGGACGGAACGTATGGAGTACCTTCGATTAGGTTTAATCTGTTCTCTCACACTTTTCTTCAGGGAAACGCGGCGAAAGTGATCACGAACTCCTCAATCAGAATATACATATATATGCTGCTGATCTCTCGCAAATATTTGCCTTGGGTAGAAATACAACTCACAGCCCTCGTAACAATACCTCGGCCCGTGAATCAATCAATTTTATGTATGTACATACATAATTAACAATAATGTAAAATTTGTTACCAACTTTACAACACCTCTCGAAACACAAACATATTGGCAAGTAAATGGAGAATAAATTGCATTTTAATGAGTTTATTGCGTTTCAAATCGTGTTAGATACGTTTACGAATGACCTAACTACACGCGACATGTGATACAAGTTTAAGCCACAAGGACACCAAGTTAGCAAAGAAAAACCACTCCCTTTCCACACGACTGTCCGACACGCCCGTAGCAAGCGGAACTCTCTGAGATAACGAACTTTGAAATGTCAACATACTGTGTATCAAGGCGGGCCCCGCGAACATTTACGAGTATACAGTACGGGAAGGAATAAAACTTAGTTAATTTGAGTCGATGCAAGAATCCAGTGCCCCCGCCTAGCAGTTAAGGGCTGTGTTTTTGTAAACGCTTTGTCAATCATACGATTTTATCCTATGATTTGGCTATACTATTATATCCTATGATTTGGCTATCCAAACACCAAGATAAGATGAATCGTGGATACAGTGAAAACAGGCATCTAGATATACAGTAGATAATTACATTGGTTATTTAGGCATATCAGTGCGGCCAGAAATGAAATTTGGAAAGGAAAAATAAGTTGAACACAACCAAGCAGAAGAGTGAACCAGTCTCTATTCAGATTTAATGACAACTTCAAGTATAGCTCACCCGTTTAATTGTGTATGTATAGGATACAATTAAAAGAAAAATTATCTATAATATATTACACTGGCCACATTATACTAAAGTAGCTACGTGTTCTAATAAGCAAGGGTTAAAAATCTGCAGTTAAAAGCAACAATATTGTAAGGACAGTCTCTACATACAATACATACAAACTCCTGGCGATCATTGTCGGTAATCGACTAGTCCACTGTCTATTGAGGGGAAAGTGTCTTCGAACAATGTAGATATTTATGTTTCAACATTTCGTGCCACACTTCTTTTATTGGCCTTTCCGTCACGGTCGAGCGGACAGACATTCTAGGCGCATTCGAGACCTCATCGTTTAATCGATATTCATTTTTTTTATTATTAATAATCAGAAATCTTATTGGATTTTCCTATGAAACTTCAAATATTTCAAACGTATTACTGGAGCTCTTGCAACAGTACCGCCTAAGACTGTTTACACATCGACTAGTACAAACAATCTTCAAGCCGATCAACATTTTAATCAGCGTTGAATATGTTATGTTACATGTAAGAGCTAAGAGGCTCTAAATCTCAAACCAGCTTTAATAGCTCCCGTTACACTAGGAACCAGTACGTAGGAGAAAGTATTGCTCTACAAGCATGCAACAGTGCATTAGCGTACAATACGAAGTCCACCGGACGGTTGAGCTGTCGCCCTTGAGGTCACAACGTAGCGAGCGAGCGCGCAACAGGACGCTCCACTGAACTACACTGTACAGTACATTATCAATGTACTCTAGTAAAATGTGTATTGATATAGACAATACTACGGAATTTCCTTGACTTGTTGTGAGTCCGAATCCCACTTAGCACACATATTTCAATAATATGTACACGATTGTGTTTAGTTTCCGGGTGTAAACTAATGTATATATATATTTAGAAATATGTATATTTATCAGCAGTTCTACTAATACAGCAAATACTGTGACTACGTTAGTCATTATTATAGGAAAATCTTGTCAAAAAAACAAAATGCTCGCGGCATTAGTAACATCTTATGAATATCTTAACCTTAACACACATAAACAGCTTTCCTAAAAAAAGGCGGAATAGGTGAATTGTTTGTGTCGCAATATTCGAGGGTAGTTTCAACTACTGGGCTCTCTTTCGATTTGCTTGATATAACAAAAACTGTATGTAAGGAATTTTTCATCATTGCGATGTCAAAATACATAACCATACACACAAACGTGGGTGTTGCAAGGCGGGCTACATTTTGACGTCATATAGTTTCCGCGATTAATAAAAATGCTATTGTTGACGTTATGTTGTGGGACGAACTGGCATATGACGTCACAATACACTAGCGCTTAAAAATACACCCGCCCGCCAACCTTGTACGCTCATTGGTAAAAACGTTTGAACATCCCGCAATCGCGTAATTAATACGAATCAGATTATTATTTATCAATGACACATTGTTTACATGTAACTGCTTATTTTAAAAGTGGACGAGAAGTAAAGGACAATTGCTCAACGACGTAGGGAATTATGTAGATACCTACATATATTTGGAAATACTTCTTTCATCATTGTCTTCTCTGTATTATTATTGTGACAGCATATTGGTGGTTAAAATATGAAATCATCTGGCGTGCAGACGATCCACTAACGCTACAGAAGGTGTTCTACTTACATAATTAAATCATTCCAAAAATCTTGTAGCTATGTCTCTGTCCTTTTCCTGTCCTTATTACAGAATGAACTAGAATCGGTACGGATAACCAAACTCGCTGATCGTCATCGTCTATCATCGAGAATCAACAACTCGGTTAAACTAAATTACTTGATCGAAGGAGCATAAAACTGTATGGTTATGAATATATTTCTAGACTCCCTCCAAGATACAGACACGGAAAAGATCACTTAATAATAAACACAGTTATATTCTGTTTTGGGTCTGATACAAATATTCAGACACCAATCATTCCTTGGCACTAATAACATCAAAAAGCCTAATATAGTTGTTATAACAAGAAGTAAAGGTAAGATTACACTAATTTTCATCCTGTTCTATTACAATAGCATGACGTTCATCTGAACAGACATTAGAGCAGTAATGTAGTACGCCAATTAAAGATTATCTACTTTGGCACAGACCGTGACCAAATATTAGAGATTTAATTAATTGTTATCATGGACCATTTTAGTCTAAATTGTTGGCAGACCAAATATTTCAAAATATAGTCAACTCTGTCATGAGTATAGAATTCAAACAGTATAAATAATCTATTTTTATTTCTGTTCAACTTCTGGGTGTGTCATTGATCTATGGTAAAATGCCTTATTTTATCAATATTTGGATGTATTAAATATGATCAACCCAAAATAGGAATATTCCCAAACATTGTTTTCTGTTAACTAATAGAGATATGACTTATGAATCATAACCAATAAGAAAAAATCATTGTAGGTGCAATGGAGTGTTTATGTTGCACATGAAGGATAACATAGGCAGTTAAACACATTAAATAGAAAGAAGTGCATCTCTCTGTCTCTCGTAAGTCAGTCTCAAAAGCCTAAAGTGAAGTAAGAGCATTGATACCCCTCACTACTAAAATTATAATAATATTTCAATTAATTCACATCAATGATTAATCGAGTAACGGAGAATGACGTGATATGAGGAAACAATAATAAAACCTAATCAAAGTACTATGGCAACACTTCTATCTAGTTGAGTTCTATTTATCTGATTGAGGCACTAATAATGCATCTATTCTTACCAAGTGCTACAGACAATGATAACTAACAACTTTGGGAAGAGAAAAGGAAATACTTGATTGCACTTCAGACATATTTCAATAATAGATAAAAACATATATAACAGGTCATAATGTCACCTACAAATTATCACCCATACAATCAATGATAAAGTTTTATCCTATGAATAAGTTCACGTTTGCTTGTAAAATGTCTAATAGGAAAATATTAAAGTTTATACATATATTAATGATAGATATATTTACAACTTCGCTGTAACTGGTATTTCCAACACAACATTCCAGTATTAACATTGTATTACAAATGAATACCCATTTGAAGGATTGTTTACTTTTTCTTGAATGTATATTATATACTCGCTCAAGACACTGAGATATTATTACAAATGTAACATATCAACAGGCATAGAGATCACCTTAGTAGCTATCATTACATATGAGCAGCTATATCCGAAGAAAAGTAAGCAAATAAACAAAATTGAGTAATACCTTGAAAAGACCCTCACATCACATTATACAATAATACCAAGTACAAAGAACAAATCACTAAATCAAATCAAAAAAGATTAAAAGATCTTATGTAAGTTAACATACAATAATTCAATGTAAAAACAATATGGGTACTGGTTTTTTAACTAGTACCATAGTGTAACAGGTACTCTAATAAGAACAGAATTATTTTTCAATATAGCCAATTTGGGTCTTGTCAGGCATTTTGAGTAAACTAAGAGAGCATCATCAGGTTAGTGAGGTTGACATTAGAAGTTCTTGATTAAGAGTTGGAAACTCACAGGTTACAATTTCATCTATGTATGTAATATTTAGCAGTTCACTAATAAGTTAAAAATCTCCTTGATTGGTATCTCTTGTACCTAAAAGTTAATTTTAAATAAATAAATCCTATTATTGCATGTATGTATCAAGTTCATAAACAAATTTTTTGTTTGAATTACAATTTTATTATTTTATCATTAAAAATAAATCTTTTATACATATATTTTTGTTTGTTTGTTTGCACTAGGTTTGGCATAATGAATATTATTTATATCGGATACTCTTGCATATTGAAATATACAAGAATAAAAATAGTCAAGAAATTACATACATACTCTTGTAGTTTTTTAATTTTTTTTATATCCATATTTTTTTTAATCTTTCCATGTGCATGACAAATCAAATTAAAGAGTACTAAAAGCTCTTAATCTTTTGGGCTAAAATATAATATTATGAACATCAATGTGATTGAAAATATTTTCTTTGAAATATTTTTTTTTAACAATCCTATTAAAAAAAGGTACATAATTTGAATCACTAACCTTTTTAGTAGGCAGCTTTTTTTTCTCCTTCTTTGCCTCGTCTAGAAGTACACCCATCTTACAACCTTCATTGGAATCTTGAACAGTTGATGTAATGTTGTTTTCATCAATTAAATCCTTAGGAATTTCCAAGCAACTCTTGAAAGCACAGTCTACCTCATCTTCGCCTTTGCTGTCCTCATACAAACTACCATCAGTTAAGTCTCCAAATGTTCTTGATAGAGAATGAGATAGGGTAACAGTATTGACACCAGAGTCAAAATCAGACTCACAATCAGAATCCGAGCTGTCTGAATCAGAACTAAAATTTGTGGTATTGTTGGAATCATCACCAAACACGTCATTAGAGGTATAGCAGCTGTCAGGAGACTCCTCAAAGACAATGAATGAGTCTTCTGATTCACAGTCAGATGGTATGCGTTTTCTACAGTTCCTAGGACTATCTGAGAAAACAATTTGGAAAGAATCTTCACTATCTGTTGCTGATGATGAATAGAATCTGCCAGTTACTTCATCAAAATAGCTGCTTGGATCTAAAACATTAGGTGAGTCAGGTGTCATCGGTATTTCAATGTTTTTTGTAAATATGACTTCTGTTTTATTTTGATTTTTATTCTCTTTACACAACTTTGGAATGGGAACAGTTTTACTTTTAGCTAGATTTTCTATACTATTTTCTACATTTACTTCACTATCTACTGAATTAGTTTTCTGCTGATGTCTCCCTTGTAACAATGCTTTCAATTTTGTTACTTTGTCTTCACAGGCTGACACCACATGTTGTTTGGTGTCTACATTGTCTTGATTAATTTTATCCACAATACTATTAGATTTTGATTCATCACAGTCTTCAGAAGGTATATTTTGAATAATTTCCATAGATTCCTTAACAGGTGATGTTTCGGTTTTGTTTTTAGGGGAATCAATTTCATTGAGCTCTTCATGATGTAGGCTACAGGGGCTGTAATATTCAAGAAATGCTTCATTTGCTAAGTTAATGAAATCTTCAGGGGTAAAGGCATCTTCAAACAACTCCTCAGTAGAACCAGCTTCATGAAAGGCTCGTTTTGGCCGTCTTGACTGAACTGTTCGCTTTACTGTGTTGTTTGAAAGCAACAAACGCACCTGGTTGAGTTTGTCTTCACAGTGAGCGGCGATAGACTTGAAGTCCTGGCTCATATCTGTGTAAGTCTCGTTGGCGAACTCGTCAGCCTCAGCCCGTCCATTTTTATTTTGATCCTCATGCTTGGCACCCTGCCAAGCGAGAGAGGAGGGCGTCATCTGGTGGTGGTTTTCGAAACTCTGCTCGAAACAATCGTAATATTGAACAGGCGAATTCGCGCGCTTTTGGAACATCGCGCCCATTACGTTGAAAACGCCAGAGAAGAAACCTGCAATACCCGCCAGCGACGGATAGTAATCACTTCTCGTATTAGTTTTCGGTTTGGTCATGTTAGAACTATTGTTTACAAAACCTTTTGTCTCAGCCGCCATGTTTGTTTTTGCTGTTCTATCGTTTAAAGACACAACCGAATCGGCCAGATTTGTCTTCATCGACTCAGGGATCAAATGAAAGGTGTTTATGAACAAATTGTCACCATATGACGTCTTCATGTTTGCAGTTGCATCGGTGGAATAATTCTTATGAAAAGGAGAAGTGAATGAATTCATACCATGGGCTAGCAAGTTGCGCCTACCGCGCGTATCAAACGCAACAAAATTATTCATATTTATAAAAACACCTCACTCTACATAAGTCTGGTAACACGAAACATTTTCACTCACGCTGACATCTTCGGGCCAGTTCTAGAACATAAAATATCTGGAAAAGGCCTGTGCGCGAACCTACAGCAACGAATCAAGGATGGTGGTTGGCAAACCCAGTGTCCAGAGTCAAAGATTGTTATCACTCTTTTGCACTTGCTACACACTGTATCACCACTTTCTACGATGTTTACAACGTCAGAAAAACTTGTTACCTCGTTCTTTTGATAAATAATATCGTTGATTAGCTCCATTATGACAAAGTATACAGAATTCACGTCTTTACAGTTCAGCCATTTTGTAAAAATAATGTGTTATGTGAGTAATGTTGTGATTTATGCACGTAGGCAACGACGATAGAGTTGCACGATTTCGATTAATTAGCGATTTTCTTATTCGATTCTTCAGTTCTCATGCAGAATTTACTTAACATAAAACATTTCCATTTAATAATAAAATAACATTGTGGAATATTATATTAATAGATCTCATGATCTTCCTTTGTTATGAAATGTTCAATAAGTTCAGTTTTAGTGAAAACAAAATTAGCATTATTATTAATTCTTGGACGTAGTTTTCCGAAACTGAAAGTTTTAATATTATTATTATTCTAATACTTGCTATTTCATATATATCTAATAATAAATAAGAATGCAGACTTCGCCGAGTGCCGATCTCCTATCGGCAAAATATCAAATGCCGGATTCAAGGAAATGAACGTGGAGGATCGCAAGGGAGATGGCACTATAAAAATAATAATAATAATTAGTGTCCGACCGAAACTGGTTTTTCAGCCGAAACCGAAACCGTAACCGAACTTTCGGCCTCACCCTCAGTT
>DWTO01003240.1:0-12832 GCA_018244755.1 Jemadia pseudognetus | reverse complement strand
AAAATAAAAACGTAATTTCACGCCTGTAATTCCCGAAGAAGTAGGCAGAGGAGTGTAGTATGTACACTCCCACACTTCACCAGTTACATTTACATTCCAATATGGAATCTGGATACCACGGCATAAAGTTAGTTTAGTGTTGGATTAAAGACCGTGTAAGGTTGTCCTGAGATATTACTAATCTGACAATGGAATAGATATTAGCGACATGTCAATTGATTAAAGTCTGTGACATTTCTTCACATTTCTAACTCTACGAACAGCATGGGTCTCGTATCGTATTCGGCATTAGCATACGTGTATCGAGTATCGGCTGCAGTAGCTTGTAGGCGATACGTGGCTGTTACATAGCTTTTTAAATGGCCACTCCAATCTAAATTGTGCCCTACACTAGAATCATAAGTCGCAAATTCGTTTATTCATAGAATTGAGTTATGACGTTTTGTTTTGTTTTGAAATAAGATCGTCAAATGTCCGTTATGATTGGAGCTTTGTTATGGCAATGGTAATGAGGGATACATTTAATTTATGGCTTCGTTGCTGTGTGATATTTCAGATATATTACCATTTTAATATTCGTCAACAGCCATTTTAAAAATCGACTTCTTCGTCGATTAAGATTTAAGAGTTTTAGTGTTTACTTATTATTTTCTCTTTGGCTTCTTGGTCCAGTAGTTAGTGACTCAGACTTACGAATCGGTGGTTGTGGATTCGATTTCCACCCAGGAAAATGTTTGGGTTATAAGCATGAATCTCTTTTTGTCATCCGAGCACATTTTTTTTTACAGAAAAATGTATCCAGAAATAGTAACATTCAAAATTTGAATAGAAACTCCGTAATAGTATACAGAACAGTACAGTATATCTGGTTAGGAATCAGACAGCTATGTTTGTTATCCCAAAATAATACCTTTATTAAAACGTGGGTGCTTTGATTTTTCTGCTTTTTAGCAAATCGATAACTGGGTTACCATACTCGTAAAAGAGTTAGGATAATCATGCTTGAGAGGCAGTCACATAAATTTCAATGTAGCCCACTAGTGAGTCATAAGCATAATGATCACGTAATTGCTAAGCATTCCTAAGAATGTATCCATTAACACAATTCTTATTGTCTCTTTTGAGGGGAAGATACTTTTTTATTCTCGTCTATAATGACCCGTGTCCGATAGTTAAATGATTAAAGGGTCGGAAAATGTGACTATAGAGTTATACTTACCACATACTACTTGGTTACTGGTGTACCAGTTTACTGCAACATAAAAAAAGTAACATCACACCTATAATCCCCGAAAAGGTAGACAGACGAGTGTAGTATAGGTACTCCTACGTTTCACCAGTTACGTTTCCATCCTACTATGAAATACGGGGTGATCCTATTTCCATACACCGGGTAAATATCCCAACTCCGAGCCACTACCAGAAAATCTAAATAAGAAAAATCCAGTAGTGCCCGACCTGGGGTTTGGACCCAGGACCCCCCGATCGGCAGTCGCGCTTGCAACCAACACGACAGACGAGGCAGTCGAGGCAGTTGATGAAATATGTTTTATTAAAATTGTTTACTTCATAAATGTTGCTATTATGAGTTCGATCCTCTAGCTTCACTGATACCTCCTTTCGACTCCTAAGTGCCACTGAGCAAACACCACAATCGTCAGCAAATCCGAGAAAGACATAAAGCCATGAACAAGATCCAGCCAACAGACAGCAGTTGTATTTCGAGAGCATTATGCAAATATAATGTCATTTGCGAAGAGTGGTGAGGGCACATACACAAGGGTTGAAGGGATCGAGGTGGTTCTGCAAATGTATTCCGTTAACGGGATACTCGTATTTTCGTAAAAAACAATCCAGTTTACAAAACAAGGGAAAATTACTTTACCGAGTTCACTTATAAAGGGTCAAGTCTCGTGACCTGCATATCATAAATCGGTAATTTTGGGCTGTGAGGGATTGTCGTTTAATTTCTTGGGATGTTCCCGACAATACGGCTTCATAGTTACAAGTAATAATAGGAAGCTTTCCAAACGCAGCCTACAAATTTTCCTTCATAGCACGCAACGCATTGGTCATTTCTCTGTTATAGGAGATGTCTGTACATGATAATGACCACTTCCCGTCAGGAGTGTCCTGTCTGTTTATCATGTTTGTTTACTACGAAAAACTACGAGGGATTATTCAACACTCGATTTTCAAAAAGAGAATTAGAATTCGACTATTCGACTATGTCCACGTTCAGTCCAATCGGAAGTATTTCTTAGCTATATGGACATTGAACAAGCTGTTAGTTTGGAGCCTCTCCAGACATTTGCAGACATTACAAGGAGTTGCCATGGATACCCTTATTTTTCTACACACAACATGTTTCAACAACCTTATGGAGCATATGGATTTGAGGTTTATATGAATGTTTTGTTTACAAATCAATTATACATGTACATTTGGAATGACCAGTGACACTAATTAATTAGAATTCAGATTTTTTTGCGGGTCGTGTTTTTGTATAAATGGGGCGGGACTAATGACAACAAAAACCCAAAAACAGACGCATACGCTATTGCCAACATACTATGGGAATAATTATGGGAAAATTTTGGAATTACTTGAGGATTTTATTGATCAGATAAATACTTTGTATGTACTAAGAAAGTAATTTAATCGGATATTTACCTAATGCAGATTATCAGCGGATAATAGGAAATTTAAAAATATTAGATATGAATTTTATGTGGCATTACGTAACAATTATAGAGAAAACATGTTTCAGTTGAATATTTATGTATTATTAAATTTCATTTATAAATATGTTCGAACTAAATTCCTGGCTCAAGTCACGAGTCGAGTACTTTTGGATTTTTACAACTAAAATTTTTTGGAAATTTTTAGATGGTGGCTCGGAGTCTAGGTTTGTGCCCGATATATGACAACAGGCTTACCGCCTATTTTATAGTGGGATATATAACATAATAAGAGTTATAAAATAACTCATGGGAGTTCACTACACTCCACTGCTTACCCTTAAGTGGAAACACAGGCGTGATGTTGTGTTGTCTTAAATTGATTTAAACTGAACCAGTACGGAACGTAACTGATCCGGAAGTAGATGTTCTTTCTGTCTCGCGCGCGCAAACAAATTATTCCAATTGTCACATTAGAAAAGATAATACAAAGTTCACACAAAACGTTCGCTATTCACAGTTACGCGCGTAATCCGGTACATGTCAACTAGTTTACGACTTGTTTCTCTTGTTCCCGCAAATCATTATCCTGTACTAAGGCTAAAAAGGTATGGGTCCACCTACAGCGGGTAGAAACAGATTGTTTCTATTAATTTGGCATAAGTACATGTCAGCTGTAATTAAAAGACGACGGTGCTTTCATCTAAACGCTTTCATCTTCTGTTTTAAATAAAAATATTGTATTTATACGCCCTCCAACTAGCTCAAGTTGCGATATATGCAAAGTAGTTGGCTGGTAGGCTTGAATACGAAGAGCTGAAGATCCTAGAGGCTTATGGGAGGCAAAGGACGCAAATAGGGTCATTACCCTGATAAACAAGAATTTTCTGCCACTACAAACATTCATCTACCTGCATCTCTATTGTCGTACAGTTAACACATATTAGTTTGACGCGTAAACGGTTTTAATTTGGATTAAGCGATGAATACAATCTGCCGTAGTACTGACTTTTTTGCATTGATCTTTGGTGTTATATTAGTTTAACGCAACTCAGAGAGTTATAGTTTGAGGCAAAAAAAGCAAAAAATTTAATGATGAAAGTAAAATCAATGTTTCTATGACAGAACGCTAAATGAGTAACTTCACTTGCACTACGACCGCTGACAAGTTAAAACTTCAGTTTATATGATTGCTCACTACTCACTACTAATTGAAATAAAATAGTCACAAAATAAGCGTTTTCTTTATCAAATTTCTCATATCCGTTCAATTTGTAGCACGTTGTGTGATCAGATTGTGTGTTTAGATTGTTTTTAAAACAATCGCTATCTACCTTTTACTTGCGCCGAAGCATAAAACTCGCATCTTTAGCAACACGTCCTCGCTCTGTCATACCGTATTCATGGGATTTAGAGATATTGCGGCATACGGGATCGGGGTTGTGTCTATTGTGTTTTTTTTACCAAGGGAACCCCAAATTTCATTAAGCACTAAACTTGCACAACAAACATTAAAGGCTTATATAACGCTTCTTTATATATACGTATATACATACTTTATCGGATTTATTACATTCTTGTAATGGAAAATGTTATGTTAATATCATTCTGTATGATGTGGGTCGCATAATATGAGGTGTTTAAGTTTGAACGGATAGGATTATTACGGAGCGGAGTACAGTAACGATACGTAAAACAAAAACAAAATCACGCGCCTAATCCCCAAAGAGGTAGGCAGAGGAGTGTAGAACACTCCCACCACGTTTCACCAGTTACGTTTATGTCTCACTATGGAATACGTGGTCAGTCTATTGCCATACACCGGGCACATTTCCAGACTCCGAGCCACTACTAGAAAATCTAAATAAGAAAAACGAATGATATGTATATTTATACCTACATATTTCTAGTTTGATAAAATTAAAAATCACAGAATGTTCCATTACTTTGAGTTCAGTTATGATATCCAAATGGCTATGCGCGTATGATCCCTCGCGTGATAACCGATGAGGGTCGTACAAAAAGATCGAGGGTGGGAAGTAATGGAATTTGATGGGGTGTTTTAAGAACCCACCTGAGCCTCGTTTTTATGTGAACACGTTGGAAATCGTTTGTAACTTAAAAAAAATATTGTAATATATTGTTATGAACGTATTTATTTATTCTTTATTGTCACCAGTACCTACAAGGTTAGGTTACAAAGGGTGGACTTAAGGCTTGATGGATTTTCCTACCAGTCAACCCAGGGTTTTAGTGATATATCTAGAGTTGTTATAAAACGGATCCTTAAAAATAAATTATCTAGCAATCCAGTTAATAAATTTAAAAAGAAAAAACATAAACACATTGTATAAGAATGTTGAGTTCGCCTGTTATTAGCAATCATACTAGTGTTAAATTATTATAAGACATTTAAAATTGTAAGTGTTTGTGTGTATTGTTGTTAGCGTGTCTCAATAAATAAATAATATTTGCAAATATTTTAGAAAATTTCCAGACTCAGAAAAAGCACTCATGCTCAATACAAAAGTCTTCGACAGGAATCGAACCTACAACCGTCAACTAGAACATTAGACCAAGCAACCAATCAATCTTTCAGTAAACTTTAGGTTGATAGTTTGTTATCGAGATTAAACATTCGATGTATGCTTCGGAATCGCGGGCACAACTAGTCCATTCATAAATCTGGCCAACTCTCAACAATATCAGAGGAGTTCCGAAATGAGGCTAGCTAACTCAACTCATGCTCTCAGCGTATGGATAATTGAAACCTAACAAAGTTTCAGCACAGGTATAACAACTTTCAGCCAAATCCAGCTTCCGACGATACTGAATGATTCTGACTTAGCTACTTCGACCTACTAGCATACGGGTAAACTGTATTAGATTTCAGAAACTGGTTCATTAAAAGATATATTATATGCTCTAATTCAATATTTCTATCGCATAAAAAAAACTTTTCTATTTCAATAGAATAATAAAATCATTGACTTGTTTATTCAAAAATTGTTATCGTTTCTTTGTTGAACACCGATTTCCTCTTAGGATGAAAAGGATTAAGGTCATAGTCTATTACACTCAGTAAGGGCGGGTTGATCAAGAGAGAGAAAGAGAGAGAGCACTGTAGAGAATGTTAGAACGCGTACGCTTCCTTACAATGTTAAATCTTAGATAATACCTGTTTTCGCAAAAAAAAGTGCTTGCCAGTATTTAAACCCTAGATCCCGGGGGTGGTCGCTAAATTTTAAATCACTGGACTTATATGCTTCTAATTATATTTATCTCAATAACAAACATTATTATTATTACATTATCACGCTAGATCCCTTGAAGGATAGGCAGAGAGTACCGAGTGTTAAATACATATCTCGATCCTTACGAAGCTGACATAATGTAACGTAATAATATTTTGTCCGACCCTTTTATCGTTCCACTGTTGGAACACAAATCACCTCCTAAAATCAAAAGGTTAATGCTATAGTCTGCCACGCTGGCCAAGTGCAGGTTGGCAGACATAATTAATTGCAATTATACTAATTAATTATAATATACATAATTTCATTATAGTATGAAATTATTATAGCATGCACCTACCACGTGCTCTTTCCATAATCCAGGGATAAATGAAAGATAATGCTGGATAAGGTGTTACAAAGAAATAATGAATTGTATTTATTCATCGTAATAATACTAATAATAGTAATTAACTAACAACAATATCCAATATGTACTAATTTGTTAGTAATAATGCAATTTAACTGAGTATTTAACGTACATACGATTTTCTCATCATTAACTCCTTACATATGTACATACATACATACATACATACATACATACACACGTACATATGTACGAGCACATAATGGCGCGCTCCGTCCGTCCGTCTGTCCAACGACGCTTTTTGTCGTAATTAGTCCCATCCAAAACGCAAAAACACGAACGAAATAAATACTAGATTTTGTTTCACACGAAATAAATGCTTCTCTCACCTGAAAATGACAATATGTAATACAAAAATAGTTACAAAACTTCAATCCAGAGCATTACCACGAGAAGGCTAGTACAAACAGATTCGTAATTAGTGCATTTTACGTTCATTGAAGTAGCAATAGTAATAAAATAATAATAATGCAATGAAGTCCATATTACGTAACACCACGCCTGTAATTCTGTAGTGCCGTTCAATCTAGATTTGTGTCCGGCGTATGGGTAATAGACTTAGTCGCTGCTTCATGATGAGACGCACACATAACTGATGAAACGTTACTACATTCCTTTGCCTGCCTGTTTAGGAATCACATCAGATCATCAGACATCAAAAACACATCACATTTTGCTCTCTTCGATATGATTCGATAAAGAGTTCCTTATGATGATTCATATACGAAATACATAATGAATCATGCACCGTGGGTTATATGAAGTCTGCTGAAACTTATTTCCTGTCCCCATAATATAAAATGTCTGAATATTTTATAGCGAAATCCGGATGACCTAGCACGCAAATGTATTTGCCATTGCATTATACAACAGTTGTATATTTTTTCCCATGGCTATGTTACATAGGTAATGGCGCACTCCGGGCGTCCGTCTGTTTTTGTCGTCATTAGTCCGCGGACAGACGGAATGAAATAAACGGACAGAGTGTATAAAATAAACACTGCGTGGTAATCACTCAGTGCTGATGGTAACTTGTCAAATGAGAATTGTAGTTAACTGGATAAAATATTTACGAAACGCTTCTGTCATCAGTTTTAAAAAAAAACCTGAATATTACTGAAAACAAATGCTGTTCAAATGGGAGTAAGACACGCCTCTGCTTTTTCTCTCTTGGAAATTTAATTTGTCTATAGTTACGTCATGTTGTTCTTTAGGAGCGAAGCCCTTAGGTTACCTAGTAGTTTTGGTTGGCCGCAAATATTAAGCGGAATTAAACGTGACGTCATACCTGTAATCCTCGAAGATTTAGGTGGAAGAGAAATTACTAATAAATCATTTAATATTCTGTGGCTACTCCTAAGTCTGATTTGATGTCTGCGCCTTTGGAAAATGGCCACGACATTATAATTATATTTGTATAAAAACTCCTTATACCAAAATAATATACCTATCTACAGTGTCTCATCAAGGTTAATGTAGGCCGTGAATCGGTAAAGGTTTGAAGTTGATCTTAAATTACTTGTTATACGGAACACGTACACGTGGCAACAAAACAACTTCGGTGCGTAAGGTGGTAGGGAATCCATTAAACATTGATACACTCCTCAAAGAGATGAAAAAGGTTTGGGGTTGAAACATTGAAGGAACTCTTCGAAGGGCACCACATCAATTATTCCCGAAAGGGCTTCATGGCGTTGCAGGACGAAGTCGGAATGCTGTGATTTTATGAGAGACTTGGATAAGATTAAGTAGATGAGAAGAAAAATATAACTTGGTAAATGGGAATTGTAGTTAGACGAATAAAAACAGATCCGCGTGTCCGGTGGTTTATTTCGATCTAAACCTTATTAGTATGAATATTCAGTTACTTCGTATTAGGAAGCGTAACATTCTTATAAAAATATATAAATATATGTATGTAGATTGTAGTATTATGTAGATACCTGTAAAGATACATCGCAGGAACTCTTATTGCATAATAAGTATGATTCTCGATCAAGATTAGGAACGTAACGAATCCATATAACATTTTTTATAATAATAATTATCTATTTATTTTAATGAAATTTTCATGAAAGTATAATACTGATCACAGATAAAACATGCGTGTTCAATTTAATCATTAAGATTTTGATACTCTATAAACATCAATAAATATCTTATTTTGAATATAGACGATACCTTTAATATTTTGTAAATGACTCGTTCCCAACTGGCA
This sequence comes from Jemadia pseudognetus, assembly GCA_018244755.1. NCBI lineage: Eukaryota > Metazoa > Arthropoda > Insecta > Lepidoptera > Hesperiidae > Jemadia > Jemadia pseudognetus. The sequence goes on along the minus strand of DWTO01003240.1, from coordinate 4,270 downwards.
TAATTGTATAATACTCATAAAAATCACTATAGTTTTGGAGTTGTTATTATTAATCACCATTATTGTATTAAGTAAAAAACAAACTGCTTAAATGTTACAATGTAAGTTCTTGATTGTCAGATCGCTGGATGTCCCTCGAGCTGTTTGTATGGGGAGCACGTTGCGCAGATATTTGCGTTGTACAGCCGTCCTCGGGGAACGATGGAAACTTTGTGGCCACAATGGGACGGATTAAGACAAACTCCACCAGCAATATTGGTTTATTTTGTAATGAAACAACGCTCTTCTCATTTTTCAGTACATTTGTTCCATGTTCACACCGTGTGACAAATTTCAGTGCGTGCATAATGTTGGATACCCACTATATCAGAGATTTTCAATGAAATTAGCGAAGTCCATTAAAGTGAGGTATTGATTCTTCTCGTGATCTAATATTACACGTAATCCGCACTATTTTATTAACATTTATTCATTCGTAGATATTTATTCGGTAAACGTAACAGTACGCCACAAATCTCCGAAAAGGGAGGTAGGGAAATGCAGTGTACTCCCGCGTTTCACGGATTACATTTCCACCCCATCATTGAATAGGTGATGAGCTTATTGCCTTACGCCGGGTACACATTCAGTATCGGAGCCACTAGGGTAATAGAAATTTTAAATTATAAATTGTAGCTAGAAAAACCCAATAGTACAAATAATATTATGTACAAATAAGACCAAGGATGTGAATTAGTAGTCATTAACTATAGGTGAAATCATAAATGATATCATTAGTTTGGTAAATAAGTAGTCAAATTCAGTTTCATCTACGTCAAAAATTGTTTATGTATCCAACGAGCGATGACAAATGAATTAAAAGGGCGTATCGAATTCCCAGCTAATTTATCGTCAAAAGTGTCCCAAAACCATTTCGCTGACGGGTCGCTATATTTCATAACTCCTTATTACGACATCTAGTCGCAGTAGTTTTAGCGTCAGTATATATCTGTCGGCATATTTTTATGTAAACGGTCGAAGGAGTTCCGATGGAGTTCGGGTAACAAGAGGAAAAGAAAATACCGTAGTTAGGCATGTCGCCAGTCCAATATTCCAGATTTATGGACAATTTCATTAGAGGACTCCAACTTTGCGCGACTGGTACACCGCACTGTAACGTCTTCGGTGTTCTGGTTCAATTGAGATTTCTTAATTCTTTAACATCTGATAATAACCAATTTAAAATAAACCACTAACCTATACTTGATTGAAAAAATTGCTATTGAATACAACCAGGTGTTATAATGTATTGTACAAGTATTGAGGAAAAATCTTAGGACAAATCTTGAGGACAAATTAGCAGATCTTCAAAATTTCTATAAAACAATACAACCGTTGTAAATGCTCTTATACTTGGACTTATTGAAGTTGGTGTGTACACGAGTGTAGACAACGCCATATATATGTATGTATAGTTAGGAGATATAACGATTTATAAAAGTAGCTGGCAGTGACTGGAAACGAAGAGCTGGAATCCACCTGTAACGTGGTCTTGGAGAGGTGAATGTATATTCAACAATGAAAGTAAAAGGGTTAATAATTATGATGAAGTGTTTTACAGCTGTAGCAGAACTAAACAATGATAATACAACCAGTCACACCCAGTAAGAAGATTCTGTTATATTAAAATAGGAGTATATATTTTAACAACAATTACCAAATGAAAGCAAATTACAGTGATAGTAAATTATGGGTATTTGTATTATTTTATTCGGTTTCTAATTACATAATAATCTTACTTGGAATTGCATTAAATTCACACATAGGTAGGCGATACTGAAGTGTTATAAGTTACACTTTATTTAGCAAAGGTATACGTTTCGGATTCAATATTATCAGCTGTAAGGTTTCATTGTGTAGGTCTTCCTTGGGGCGATATATTAGTATCTTAAATGCATTAAAGATGTCGTGGATAGAAGCTTGTTTTTAAGCTAACTGTTAAATCTTACAACGGAAGTCTAAAAATGTATTCTGTTACGTTTCGGTGCAACAGCGCCCGCCAGTGGCGAACCGCGCAAGCGTCCTGCATTATGCATGACGGTATATTTTTACTGGTCGCCTCCGATGTGAGCCGACTATGCCGCAATCACTTAGCGTGATATTTGAGGCTTTTGTTGCAAAGTGGCAAACAGTTGTTGCTTGAATCAACCCCTTCTCTCATCATTGTCGTTTACGGCGTTTTCGAACTATTCTACTCGTTCCCACGAAACATGACACAGATAACTTAAATAATATTTATATGGTCATATACACTATTAAGAATACTAGTGACATATAAAATTTACTTTAATATTGATAGAATATATTAATTGCACTAATTTAGGTTCACAACTTTTTGAAATAAAACTAAAATTCAATATACGTACATCCAATATACTCTTGCTTATAACTTTAAGCCTTCTTATTCTAAGTAGAAACCCATGTACAATAGTTTAAGTGTAAGAAATTTGATATAATAATGATACAATATAAAGGGGATGTAAAAAAAATGTGTCCGGTGCATGACACCCAATATTCCGTAGTGAGACGTAACCATAACTAGCGAAACATGAGAGTGTACTACACTGCTCTGCCTTCCTCTTTAAGGATTACAGGCGTAATGTTAGGCGTGCAAATTTTACGCGTCGTTTGTACATCTTAGGATTTACGTTGTATGTCGTAATTTGTAATAATTTTAGTGCCTTTTGTTGCGTATACAATGAATTCTACGTTTCATAGAATACATTCGTATATATTATTAATACTGGGTATGAACTTAGCTTAGCTTGTCTTGTGCCGACCTCCAAAGCTATTTTTTTAATAAAACTTCGCTTATAGTCTGCACGTTTTATTAACTTTTTCTGTATAATTTAAATGCCTCGGCCTCCGTCAGCACGCAAGCCGTCATCGTATCTAGACAGCAGTCAGATAAGTCTGATTTACGGCGCGAAAAACTGTAATTCCCATCTTTTATTTGTTTGTAGATACTGTTTCATAAATTTTCAGATTCCGCCGTGACCTCGCTAACATTGCTGAGAGCTCATTAAAAACGATTTCAGACAGATCTGAAAGTAGGTAATAGTTGTCCAAAAATAATGTACATATGTAATTATTTGTTATTTCGATTATTTTTTTGACTGCTTCGTTGGTCGTGTTGGTTGCAAACGCGCCCGCCCATCGAGAAGTCCCGAGTTCAAATACTGGGTCGCGTACTATGTATACCGAATTCTTTCTGAACTTAGGTAAATTTTCTAGTTGAAATATCTAATAATGACTAAGAGCCCGGATTTGTTTCCGAGTCTCATCGCCTACACCATAGTAGGACGTAAACGTGACTGGTGAAACGTGGGGTGTACCATACTCCTCTGCCTACCCCTTCGAGGAGGCGTGATTTTACGTTTTGTACAATGTATATATAACTACAGACATTGAACGTCACAGATCGTTATAGTTCCGTAACGTTCTCATTTCCACGTTATTATGTTACAATACAAATGCAATTAACTAACATCAAAAACAGCGAAATACACATGTATGTATATACAACTAAGTGCTCGGCAGAGCGCAGGCCAAGTTCTAGTAAATTGTTTATACGCTGCATTTACTTCTACCCTCGCTCCGTGCGTATATCGTGTTAGTCGTTTACATTCGCATGCATCCGCTCGAATAATTTACACAGTTTGTTGTGCTATTTATTTAGCTGTAAAATAATTTCGACGATGTAAAATTCATAATGATTAAATGCAAAGAGAGTGATGAGTGTAGTATAAGCATGGCAGCTTTGTAAGGATAGAGATATTTGGCATTCGATGCTCTCTATCTATCACGTAAGGGACCTGGCGTTATGATTTATACGAAAAACGGTAATATGAACAACAGCGTGTGCTAAGAATTTGACCGCTCAGCACAACCATTTGTACAGCTAGCGACCAACTTTTGTACATACCTACATACAATATGTATGTATGTTTTGATATGAAAAGTATCAGAGGTATCTAAGTTATTTCACTGTCTTTGCAACTTATTATCACAGAGTCGTATAACTCTGAAGATGCTCGTGATTGCAGTGACGTGTTGGCAGTGATACGTATGATGATGTGACTTTAACTTACTGTAACTGTGCCTGACCTAACACTGTACTCAACCTGACCCTGTACCCAACCTGACCCTGTACCCAACCTGACCCTGTACCCAAACTGACCCTGTACCCAAACTGACCCTGTACCCAAACTGACCCTGTACCCAAACTGAC
>DWTO01003239.1:0-12833 GCA_018244755.1 Jemadia pseudognetus | reverse complement strand
TAGTTACTTGTAGTTTTTAGACACTGTACGTGTCGTTCCCATTACGTTGGTTCGTTTTAAAAGTACGCGCGTATATTCGCCACTCACGGACAGCTCTACGTTCGTAAAAGGACGCGTATATGATCCTAAAAGTCTACGTGTGAGTTTCAAAACACCGCGCGTATGATCGGAAACGTCTGCGTATATGTACGTTCGCCAAAGTCCATGTCAATGTTCGGAAAAGTCTGCGTGTGGGTGTGTTCGAAAAAGTTTGCGTGAATTTCCGAAAGAGATCACGTATATATGTATGATCGGAAAAGTACATGTCAATATTCGCAAAATTCTGAATTTGTAGGTATATTAGGAAAGTACTTTTTTGTTGTGATATTTTTATCATCCCACGAAGTTTATTCACGTTCCAATGAAACGTACATATTCAATTGAATAATAAAACAGACAAAAATTATGCGAATGGCGTTGAATAAATAAATAATTCTATTATATAGGAATAAATATAAACTTCCCTATTTGTTCCGTAACAAACAATACAAGAATTTTAAAAACTTAATTAACGCGAAGTTTTCATTTGTTTCAAGGTTCCGCTTCATTGTGTATTCAGAACGATAACGATAACAACGTCAGTATTGAAATCCCTAAAAGCGTTGGTTAGCAACAAAAAACGTGGGCATTATTTAGATTTTTCTCCATTGGACGTCGGCTAATGTTGAGATGTACTAAAAACTGCTCTCATGGGAGAGTCCATATACAATCAAGGTCATAGTTGTGTTGCAATTTTCCATTCGGAACTTGATATCTACCAAACTCAGTGAACCCCACACGATGTAGCTATAATACGGAATACGTGATAGGACTCAAAGGACAAATCGAAAAACAGAAGAAAACAGACATGATGCATTTAGCCAATTTCACTGTAATGTTGTCTAGTCGACAAAATCTGTTCTGCACTTATGTTTAAAAACGTTTCTAAGGGCGAAGGACGGCCCGAACCATTCATGAACATATCGTTTTCAATAGTGACGATAACAATCAAACCAGAAAAAAATATTTTTTAATACGACATACTGTTGACATTCCACACACTCGAAAGAAATTAGAAAGAATTCAACCGTCGTTTACAATGTGAATTTAAGACCAATTTTCTTTGCGATGTAAGAAGAACCCGGTGTTTTCCATTAAAGCACCTAATTATACTAAAGCTATATATACAAGCAGATGTACTATATCTAGTCACATGAAGGCATGACCTAGCCACCGGCTCGATCGTTCCGCCACCTGCGCCACCTGCGCCGTGCTCCAAGGTTAGTTAGTCATAAAGCCATGATCACAAGACGTATAAAGCGGCGCATGCATGCACTCCGAACATCCAAGTCACCTCTTGACCGCGTCTAGCGAGCCGGACGCGAAGTCGACCACCCCAGCGGTGGGCCGCGCGACGAGGCCCACGGCGCCCATGCCCAGCCCCTTGAAGAACCCTTCGACGCCCTCCTCGCGAGCTCCCGATATTGGCTTTGTGAACACCCCGGTCACTCCGTCCACCACGCCCTAAGCAGCGCGAGTTGGGAACCAGTATTTTATTGAGTCTTTTACATATTACACTTTAGAGCAAGAATCGGCGTGCAGTCGGGGCAAGCGTAATCGAATCTTTATACATATTGATTTTTACAACCATAAAGAATAATTTTAAGGACCTCCGGATACATGAGTAATATAATTTATGCTTTCATTGTGTACTCGTCTGAATTATGTAAATATGTATTTAAAAAAACGAATACTTTTGAAGTGGTGTATTACAATTCCGAGCTCTCGTACAAAATCCACGTGACACGTACATATTATACATATGAATGTACATATCCGTACTGACCATGACAAGTCCCTTGCCGCTGCGCGCCAGCCCCTCCTGCAGGTTGGCGGGCGGCTTGTTCATGTTGTCCCGCCGCCGACGCTGGTAGTCCTGTGCGCGGCGCACAGTATTAGTAGATTTCATACACATGTCCCCTCGCATGTAGTAGGTTCGTGGTTTATTTTAAAAAGCTGTTTAGGTATTCACGACCAGAATTAAAACATTCTACGGAGTAGTTGTTCTATGTTCTAGTATTTGAAGTATGTTGAACATTCAATACACTTATACAATTACTTTAACATTTTGCTAATAATATATTTTTTGATATGTAAATCAATAAAAAAAAATAATACCATACTGTGTATTTTCTTAAGATGTGAAATGATTTAATCTAATAGTAGTGCAATTGAAACGAATGCAGCTAATTAGAAATGTGTAGGGCACCTTGTCGAGCGAGAGCGCGGCCAGCCCGTGGCCCATGGCGCCCGTGATGCGCGACACGGCGCCGGCCGCGCCGCCCACGGTGTGGCCCAGCAGCGAGCGCACGCCCAGCAGCAGCCCCTCCGCGAACTCGCCGGGCCCCTGGATGGCGCCCTGCGCGCACGCGCCGCGTCACAGCCCGCCCCCACACGTACAACCCGCGACAACACACGTCGAGCGCCGTGCCTGCTCGTGGCCTCGCCGGCGCACTGCCGCCTACCGCTCCGGCGCTCGACGCTTCAGTACCTCGCTGTTACGTTATAACGAAGTACCCACTTCTGCGAGTTGTACATGTATCTCGGGTACATTATAAATCAACAGAGCCACGTCAGTACTAAACACTAATATGATATGCCAGAAATTTCAACAAGAAGTCGTATTAAAGAAATCGTAGAACAAATAATTTGACCTGTTTTGTAAGATGGTAAATTTACATATATGAAAACTATACATGTAATTCAATTCATATATAAATTTTGACATATGCCTACATTTAACTTCACTTAAAAAATCCGAGTTGCCGTCAAGTCGCGATAGAAAAAAGTTTATTTCTAAAATGCTAACCTGGAACGGCTCATAGAAAAGATCTTCTACGCCTTTCTTCAGTCCAATGACGAGCCCGTAGGGGTTGCCGATCACGTCCAGCCCCAGCACCAGCACGTACAGCTGCTTCAGCGCCTGCCCCGTGTAGTGGCTCTGCACTTGACCCAGCAGCTCCTTTTGCGACAGGAACTCGTAGTTTCTCTCGTAGTACGACAACCTGTTACGGAATTGTAAACGTATATTGTAAAGCGCTCGCTTTAAACAGACACGATAAGTGTAGTAACGAAAAAAACTAATAAACTAGTAATAACTGCGTACAAATTGTATTTAAAAACGAATACGAATATTTACCATTTTATAAATAGATAAATAAATCATTACATAGTATTTAAGTAAGGACATTTTAAATGCAACGTATGTTAGATTAGATATATCCAGTCTGATCCCAAATGGACATTACTGTAGATGTGCCGACACGCGACGCGCGAGCGCCGCGCTACGCCGCGCTACGCTCCGCTACGCCGCGTTACGCCGCGCTACGGACTCACTTGAAGACGACGTCGTTCATGTCGGTGAGCGTGACGCCGATGCTCTGCAGCAGCGTGCCCACGAAGGTGGGCAGCTGCGAGGCGCCGCCCAGCGAGAACGACACGTGCACCTGCGCGCACACGTCACCTCACCTCGTCACACCACCCATACCGCATACCACATCTATTAACATGCTATTATTGTTACTTCGTGTGTCTGCATGTGTAACGACTTTGTGTAAATCTTTGCACCGCCTCTTAAAAATATGCGCATGAAAACGGACGAGTGCAATATGTATTACAAATACATTCATGCGATACTGTACACGTAATATTTTAATATTGAACGGGTGCAACAGACTGTAGTCTGTGGCACCGTCAAGTGTGATCAATGTTACATGTTAAGGTAGCACTGGCAGCAGGCAGCAGGGGCGCACCTTGAGCGGCGACAGGTGCAGGTTGTCGTAGAAGTTCTTGAGGTCGGAGGCGGCGCCCAGCGCGGCCAGCGCCGCCAGCGGCTGCGCGGCGCGCTCCAGGTCCACTTGGAACGCGTCCAGCTGCACGCGGCGACGCACGCACGTATTAGTGGAAATCAAACGTGAAGTTCAATATTTCTACTCTCCTCACATGTAAACATGAATTAAGCGAAAGAAATATTAAACAAATAGGAACGTTTTCCAAGTGCGAAGTGACGGCTCAATTTACAGCATACACCTTGAAAGCATGTTAAAGCCTTCATCTTTTCCTTCGTTTTCTTTACTCAGTATCTATAGGAGAGATATTATAATACTAACAAAAATGGCATTACGAATTAAGTTTGTTCTTTGTTATAACTTTCTTATAAAACTGTCACAATAGAGAATAAATATCTAAATTAATGTATCAGTACTCGACACTACCTTGCAGTATGGATTTGATTAAATCAATTGCGTAAGCTACGACAACTAAGACGGCTAAGACAACATTACACATTATGAATCAAAAGAGTTTTCGGTGTTGTAAAGAAATAAGGGAGAAATGGAGAAAATAAACTGTTCGTTTGAATAAGTGTCGCTGTGCGTACCGCCTCCTGCTCGGTGAGCGTGCGCTGCGGGAACATGCCCATGAAGGCATTGACGAGCCCCATGTCCACCTTCACGTGGAACTCCTGGATCAGCATCTTGTAGTACTTGTACTGGCGCACCTTGCTGTGCTCCATGATGCGCTCCACTATGGACACCTCGATGAAGGGCTTCATACCTGTGCATACATTGGAATATATGTTATATAACGCTCTCTAACACATGAATATTAGGAAGATTTATAATTTAAACGTGTCGTCTACAAATTTAAAGTGACTTAAATATAACTTCATATAAATAGTGTTCATGAACATCGATCGGAGGCAGGAGCGCGTGAAACGAATAAACTGCTTTGTTACGTTGTAATTTAACGGACGTTGTTTGCATGTATATATGAGGTAACTGTCGCCAATGTACTGTAATCTATAATGATACAACTTTCAAATAAATAATGAAATAAGTAAAGCGTGGTCCGGCGGATACCGCTGGGGTCGTCGTTGGCGACGGACTTGGGCGGCGGCACGGGCGCCAGCACCACGGGGAACGTGGGCAGCGGCAGCTGCTGGTCCACCTGCAGGCGGTGCAGGCGCGCGTGCAGGCGCCGCGAGTGCGGCGTGAGCCCCAGCACCGCCCACAGCCCCGGCTGCAGCGTGCGCCGCAGCAGCCGCGCCGTCGGCCGCAGCTGCCGCATCTCCTCGAAGTCCACCTGCGGCACGACACTCGTCTACCCTCGCCGTCCACCGGCGGACCGCGCGGGCCCGGGGCTCCATGACAAATGAGTATCTCGTCATTTATGTTAGCGTTTAACACATAACGTTAAACAATATACATATTTTATGTTAATAATAAATTTATCAGATAATACCAATGACACATGGTGACCATACGACCCACTTTAAAAAATACTTGTAATAAACCGGGCCCAGCTCCCTCTTGGCCTCGTCAACACCCGTCACCTCGGTCTTGTCGTCGAGACGCACGCGCGGCGCGGCGGGGCGGTCCCGCTCCGCCACGGCGCGCGCGCTCAGGTACCGCTGGTACGCCTCCTCCAGTTGTATCAGCTTCGGACCCTCTATCTTCTTGTATCTGCGCGCTCCTATTTTGCATTGCTCCCATATTATGCCAGAACTGCAAAATAATAATATCTTGGTACATCTCCACACGCGGCCATCTGATCCCAAAGTAGGCATTAAGAGAGCTTGTGGTATGGCAACCAGACGGCTGATAAACTACATATGTAAATGTATACTTAAATAGCTGTTTTATTGGTTTTTTTACATCCAGACAGAACAAATACTTGTGCTTATCATACAAAATTTGTGTGATGAGCACAAGTATATTTAATATTTATTATGGGTGGGAACCGAACCCACGACGCCCGGCGTAACAGTCAGGTTCACTAACCACTGCACCAATGGTGCAGTATTATAGGGGCCAAATTAACAAATACCCACAATTATTAAGTAGAATTAGTCCTATATATCGATTATGAAGTTTAAAGGTTTTCATGTAGAATGGTAGGTATATGGTGTTAGGGTTCAAATGGATTGTTGCGAACTTTCTGTATTCAATGGAACAGCGGGACTGTACTCCAGATAATAACGTGTATTCTTAAGAACTTAGAATGTCGCGAGCGACGTCATGTACGCATCGCTGCTGACGGGCGAGCGGTGTGACGGGCCGGCCGCCCCGCCCCGCGCGGCGCTGTCCTTGTCGCGCGGACACGTGGTATACGAGACTCACTTGGATATACTGATGTACACGATCTCCTGCTGCTCGTGGTCGTTGACGAGCGACAGGCCCAGGCCCTGCATGGCTAGCAGCAGCTCGGTGCGCACGGGCTCGGCCTCGCCCACCGTGTGCGCGCCGCTGGCCAGGATGGCGTCGTCCGTGAACAGCACCACGCGCTGCAGCCCGTCCAGGAACGACACCCACCATATGCGCTGCGTCTCGTTTATTCTGCACCGAACACGTGGCGCTGGCTATTCGATCGTTACAAACAAATATTTCATAATAATAATAAAAGAGTTTACTTAGTAAGCAAAGTAAGAAGTCATTCTTACAAGGTAAAAAGTCATTATTTCAAGGTAAGAAGTCATTCTTAAAGGGTAAGAAGTCATTCTTACAAGGTAAGAACTCATTCTTACAAAATAAGAAGTCATTCTTACAAAAACAATGTGTCAGCATTGTTTTTGTTATCGCAGTTCTCCCAGAACCCATCACGAATAGAAAACGTTTAAAACTAGGGACTATTGTGTTATAAACAACAAAATGTTTACTTACATGAAGTCGCCAATGCCATCTTTCCTCAGATCGTCTTCAATTTCTTTCTTTTTGTAACCCTCGAATATTAATATTCGCGGTCCAGCCGGGTTGTCCCATGTGTAAAGCAAACGATGCATGGAGGGGATTTTTCTAAAATTTAAATTATAAAACCATTACACGAGTACTCTCGCCAGTTGACTCCGCCCGCCGCTATCTTCCTGAACGCGTACCTCACTATAGCATCATCGCAGAGAGCTGTTTAAACGGCCATTCATTAAATATGTGACATGAATTGAATGATTTTTAAACTCTTGTCTACTCATATTCATCAAATCTCACTTCCCCTGATGTAATCACATTAATAAAGGAATGTTACATCTAGAAATAGTATGCATAATAATAAAAAAAAATTAAATTATTATTATTTCCATTTTTAAGTAAAGTAATACTATGCATGTAATCACGAAGGGATAGGCAGATCAGTGTATTACACTGCTATGTTTCCTCAGTTACGTTTACGTGCCACTAAGGAATAGGTTGCCCGCCTATTGCCATACACCGGGCACATATGTAGCTCTGAGCCACTACTAGGAAATGTAAGTTAGAAAAATCTAATAGTGCCCCACCCGGGATTCGAACCCAGGACCTCGGGATCGGCAGTGGCACTCGCAGTGAACACGATTAACGAGGCAGTCCATTTGAAATGTTTCAGTTAAAATTATGCAGTTAAATACTTTAAATTTCGACACGTGATGTCACGTTATGACTCCTCCCGATAAACCAAATACGTAGGTAATTGTAAAACAGGGATCAGCCGTGTACCGCTCATGTAAGTACTCCGAACAACACCGAGCAACGCGTGTGTGCCTATTACGCTGGCCGACGCCTCACCGCACGTTGACGTTCTCGCGCTCGTACACGGCCAGCTCGTGCGGCGAGTAGTTGACGAGCAGCGCGGGCGCGTGGCCGGCGCGGTACTGCCGCACCCACACGTACGTGCCGCCCTCGCTCAGCTGCACCTCCACGTGCAGCCCGCCGTACTGCGCCCGCCCGGGGGACACATTGTAGCGCGTCGTGTACAATTAACAGGCGTTGCCATAGAAATTTATCTCGTGTCTTCACTTTTCAATTAATGACAACCTCTCAATCACAAAGATTAATTGAGAGGTGGACAACGATAATACGAAGGCACCGCCCAACTGGTACATCGCTAGCCGGCGACCGACAGCGGCATGGTGCAGCCCACCGGCGGCAGGCTGGGTAGTGCGAGAACTCGTGCTCTACGATGCCCGACACATATGCCCAGCACGGGGACTATAAAAACCTCTCAGGGGAAGCTTATGTCCAGCAGTAAACTTAATAAACTGATGATGATTACTCCACTAGTATCACTTATGATTGACGATAAATTTATTACTATTTTACTAATTGTATCATTTTACATGTAATACACTGATACAACCTGAAAGGCTTTTTCATTTCAATCAAACAATACATAGAAGAACAAGCAAGTCGTCGGTTCAGTAGCGTGCCAGCGGCGGTACGCACCTCGTTGTCGAGCTTGAGGCACACGCTGTGCTGCTCGGTGTAGAGGCAGGGCGCGGCGTGCTCGGGCGCGCCGCCCACGCGCAGCAGCAGCAGCTTGTCCTCCTTGTCCACCAGCGGCCACAGCGGCGCGCTCGAGCTCTGCTGCACCTGCGCACGCGCTGCCACGTCACGGGGGAGACACAAGTCTCCGCAAAAAACAATGTACGTATGAAGAAAGTTATAAATGTACAATAGGCCAGTCAAGTTTGTAAGAATAGTCACATTTTGCACACGTTTCCCTCAACCTACCCCTTTAGGGGTTTCATGGGATGATATAATAATAATAAAAAAAAACATAATTGAAACTTGCCTCTTGCCACGGATCGGCAGACCTGTGCAACTCCTGATATTCTATAGGGAAGGGACACTCGTTGAGTATGAGGAAGAACGGCGTGAAAATAACCATTTTTGTCAAGCTGTTGAATGTCAGTTGGTTCGTTACTGCCACCTGCCAATAGACAAAACCATGCATTACAAGAAATTTTGAAAATGAGTAAAATGTAAAGTTTTAGTAAACTGAAACTTTACAGACAAGATATTGCTATAAAAACCCCATACCTGGTACGTCCTGCCCTCGTTCCTGCACAGCACCACGCCCGAGCTGCCGGGCACGTCCAGCGAGAACTTGTCGGACCACTCGCCGAACTCCACCCTTATCGCTGCCTTCTTTTTACCGAAGAAGTTCTTCGCGCGGAAGGAGAACAGTATCGGCTCCTTATAGTCTTTGGGGTGGAATATCACATTGCCGGTTTCGTCCGCGTTCTGGAAAAAAATTGCAACCTATAAATATGGAGTAGTATAATTGCTACCGGATCTCGGTAAAATTGATTAGCTAAAATTTGATGTGCAACCTGCCTGTATAATTAATACATATATACATATATTATTGCCAGTGTACTAGGTGCGAATTGTCTCATTACAAATGATAAACTAATATCGAAAAATAAAAAAATCTATCTCAATAAATGTTAGCCGCCTAAATTATTAAATGAAATGTAGCTGAAAGTACACCAAGTACATAAATCCCATGCAGTACATGCAACAAATGATAATGGTAATGTAAGCGTAATAAATAATAACCATGAAACATGTATATGAAACACAAAATATTTCTAAGTAAGGTCATAACTCTAAAAGCATAACCGAATTAGTACGAGTATTGAGGAATATAAAGTGTTTAATAGTTAACACGTATAAATAACTGTACAACATTATTTTAAAATTGTTTAAATGTAATAGACCATAGACCACGTCATAGACCAAAATGTATATAACCTTGTACATATAACTCTCACATTTGTGCCCATCAATATATCCTAATATTGTGCCTTCACCAACATAACTGGCTTATTAATACTAACTTTAATGTAATATCTTGCGTGTACGTAAAAACATAACAATAAGCGAAATATCGTGCTAAAGGGGAGTATGCACTCACCGATGTACCTGAAGTGTACCGTCTAACAAATCTACTGCAACATGAATGTTTAATCTGCAAGTTACATATAAATAAACTACATTATACTTGTGCGTGGAACTCAATGAGTGCACTCGCCGAATATAACTTATAAATTATGTACATATCATATATATATATAAAAAACAATAATAGCATCGCTTAAATATTCAAATTTTAGAATTATGACCCTACAGAGCATGCTGCTGAATATCCAAAATATCGTTGTTAAAAATATTGCGAAAATTATATTGCGTTAACGATTGTTAATACGTTGCAATGGAAGCTCATGAGCTTGTTAAAGATTGAAAATAAATGAACGCGAAATTAAATGAAAAAAAATTCTATTGAAAAGGAAATGTTAGACCATCGAAGGTACCTTGTTGGGGGTGCCGGATTCTTTTTCTGGTTTCTTTGATTTCTGCAACCATTGAATCTTTTAACGCCAATTGACTGTCTCAATCTACCAAGTATGCGATACTTCTTATACCATACTATATTTATATACATAAATATGGTTATGTATGACAGAATGGACGCTCACACACATCTCAAACAGTACCAAGTTTTAGTCGTGATTATTGAATATGTAATGTATTAAAAATTAGCTACGACTCATGTTCACTACTTTAATGAGGGATGACTCACTCTTACCAGACAAGTTAGTTTTGCAAGATACTACAGGTAATCCATACTCTCCCTGTATTTGATGACAGCCAATTTTTGATTGTATGGTAAAAACAATATTATATTGAAGTACATTTTACTAAGAAACATTACATAATTATTAAAGTTGACATAATTGAAATAATTATTGTTATTTATTCTGACATCTATACATATTCATTACATAATAATAACGTAATCGCTCGTCAAAGTAAACACATTAAATTACACTGACCATTAAACAAAATAATATAAATTTGTAAAGAGAATAAAGATTGGATTGATTATGCAATAACATAAAAATCAACAACATACACAGTGAAAACTCTGTTTAATTTAAAAGTGACACTAGTTGTGTAGCACACACTAAATATAATGTAATCAATGGCGATAATGACAACTGACCGGTTACATGCTTCAATAAGAATAAAAGGAATAAGAATAATAACAAGATATATATTTTTATTTAGCCATAGAATCATGTTTGCAATTTCCCTTGATGGAATGTAATTTGCAGCGTAGGATGTGATATGCTTGCTTAGACAGCACCTAATCATCTCATCTTGAATAATTACAGGATTAAAAACAATTTAAAGGGCTATCTGATCCCCAAGCAGGCTTGAAGAGAGCCTGTATTATGGTAGCGAGGTGGGTTCATCTACATAGATGGATATAGAATGCAACAATGAGGCTCACCCTATAGCACAAGGTGAAGCCGGTCTTGTTGAGCATCCAGAAGGGGCAGTAGAGCGACAGCAGCTGCGTGCCGTCCAGCTCGGCGCTGCGCACGCCCAGCTCCAGCACCATGAGCGCGGGGCTGTCGTGCGACTCGAACGACCACACCGACAGCTCCGTCTCCTCGTCGGGCAGGTTGCGCGTGCACACCCAGCACTTGTCCAGGTAGTTCTGAATCTAACGGGTATATAAATATTGTCGTTTAGTATTAAACATTCCTATAGTAACCATTGAAGAATACGAACCAAAAAGTTTTGTATCATTACATAATTTTGTGGAATCAAGAAAAATACGCCACAATTCTAGGATAACAGTATCACGAAAAGGCATGTCTCATTAAGTATCGTACATATAAAAAAATATTACCATTATAACCACAGAGGCTCTGTTGGGCGCCAGATGGGACAGGTGGAACATCTCTCCGGGGCGGAAGGTCTGCGTGCGCTTGAGGCCCAGCTGCGACACCACGATGTCCACGGGCAGGCAGTTCTGCAGCTTGACGGCCGGCTGCAGCACGATGTCGTAGCACGACGACGCGAACGTGTGGCGGTTCGTGTGCTCGAAGAACACCTGCTCCATTGTGCCCACGGCCTGTCGAATACAATTGTACTCACCTAGTATTCGTACGAGGCAGTTCTTACATTCTGCTTCGTCGACTGTTTGATATAGCGAATTCATTTTCACTGTAAATATTATCTCATAATTCTGCTCAGTACGTTCGGTAACACCTGGGTAATTGGGCGTCTTCAGAAATCGTTATGAAGCGCAAATCATTAATAGTCTAGGTTTGATCAATAGATCTAGTAAATAAAATTACCAGGAAAAAGTTAAACAATGAGAAATATTTATAATAACATACGATTTACTGAAGATAAATAATTTACATATAACAGTATACCTTTAGATAAAATTTCTCTCCGCTGTTCTTGTCTTTGGAATCGCACTGCATTAGCTTAGCGATTTTCACTTCCTGTTGTAGTTCGCGCCAAATAAATGGTGAGACGGATACTGTGAAACCTGGATGGCGACATTTTAAAATTAAATTACTGGTAAAGCAAAATTTTCATTACATGCTGTAAGGGAACATCTGTTACTGATTGATCGGTTGAAAAATAGACTATTTTTCTAAATTATTATTACGAATAACTATAATAATAATAATTAGCATAGCCTTATGTTAACTTAACATCACGCCTGTTATCGCAGAACAGGTAGGTAGAGGAGTCTAGTACACTCCCACGTTTCACCAGTTACGTTTACGTCCCACTATGGTATAGGTCGTGAGCCTATTGCCATGCACCGGGCACAAATAAAATAATATAATATAAATAATATTGGATCAAATAAAGGCGCAGTGTAGCCCAAGTCGCGCGCCGCTCGTACCTTCAACGGAGAAGAATATCTCCCCGGTGGGCGTGTGCACGGCCTGCAGCGGCAGGCGCAGCGCCGCGCCCGGCGCCACGTCGCCCAGCAGCCGCACCTCGTTGCCGCTCGGCGTCATGTAGTACACCGCCACCGCCACCGACAGCGCGTTGCTCACCTGCGCCCAGAGCCGAGTGCGCATATTGAAACTAACGGTCGGGAGCGGATTGGAAAAAAGCATATCTGTTTATAGAAAACTGAGCGGAAATATTACATAACTTTCTTATGTAAACCGAGGTACATTCCCA